>LKNJ01002775.1:800-67732 GCA_002120245.1 Maccullochella peelii | reverse complement strand
TTCTTCACTTCACCTGTCAGTGGTCATAATGTTATGGCTGATCTGTGGTATATTCACAGTTTAGGAAAAAAGTAAGCCTAGTATTAAAAAAAGTTTGGGGACCAATGGGAACCCTCTTCTTAGTAGAGGGTTCCCATTGTGGCTGTAACATAAAATTTCATGGCTTCCATAAAACCTTTTGTGCTTATTTGACCTGATATTCTAACTCCTTCCTGGTTCATTAAAGTTTTCCACCTCAGGAGAGTCAGAAGGGAGGGATACAATCTGGGTCTAGGCAAAATGACATATAGAATAAATGTATTAAACAGCTGAAAACCACCATCAAATGTAATGAATGTGTGAAACACGTTCCACAATACATTGTGGTACAGTATGTTTTGAGCCAGTTGTTAAAATTCCCTGATGAGAATTGATCAAACTCCCCTTTTTCTATGTTTGAAGAAAAGCTCCTAGAATTCCATGATATCCCATGACCAGCACTGGGAACCATGATAGAAGGAAACCTGAGCTATAGGTTGTCAGAATGATTAATATCCTCACCCTTACTAAATGGTCAACTTGAGCTGGTGACTTTCTCCTGTGGATTTCTCACGTTTTGAACGCTAAGTCCTCCTATAAACTGGAGCCTGACATGTGACTGCACCAAGTGCGGTGTGGAGGCAGGCACACTGTCTGCATCCTGGCAGAAGAAGAGGCTGGCGAGGAGAATATGCATGCATGAGGTCATCATACACACAAGCACATGCTCCACATCACCATGGAAACAAGCATCTCCTCACAGAGGCTGGATTCTTTTTCTTTCTTTTTGCTTTCTGTTTTCCACCGGGGCCTCTGGGTTTGGCAAGCGAGAGATGTCAAATGAGGAATTTCATTCTAAAATGAGAGATTCAAAAATAGAGCCTCCTACTCTCAGAATATGATTCATACTAATACAAAACACTGATGCAAAATGTCGACTATAGAAAAATAAACAAATTTCCGAAATAGGATATACAGTATTTCTCAGTGCATGCAGTGGTGGATAAAGTATTATAATTTGTACTTAATTCAAACCATCTGTACCACAATAGAAAAACCCTCAAAATATCATCAAAACAGGAGAACATAAGAGTATTGTTACTTCAAAATCATCAGGAGCAGGTAGAGGTGTTGTGAGCATAACTCCTTTGGTTTGGTTAAATTGTTTTCAGGGATTTTTTAACAATTTCAGATTTTTCCGTTAAATGGTAGATGAATCCATATTTTAGAATAACAATCTGTCTTAGTGTTAAAATCATATCATGATCTTTTCCGTAATCTTCAGTGGGGATCCACTCCATGCTGTACAGTAAAAGGGTCATACACCTGAAGTATTCAAACGTTCTGTTGTGCATCACTTCAGATATCCCGGCTGTAATGCTGATTCCATGGGTACATTACTATAAGTTAACACTCAAGGACCCAGCACTGCTGTGTATAAATATTTGACAGCTAGTAAATGCCAGGTGTGCCAGATGTTTGCTCAGTTGTATCAGGCTGATGGTGACCTTAACCCTGAAGTCACAGGCCTAAACAATTCAGCACATTCTTGTCTCAGTTGTCAAGTCCAATTAATCAGGGAGTTTCATAATATCAGTCAGATGTTTCAATGCATTACTTTGATGTCAAATATTCATACACAGTAAGTTGAGTCAAGACTCAAGTCAAACTGTTGATAGTAAAGCTTCAACGATTAGTCAATTAATCCATTAGTCCAATAACAGAACATTTATCTGCAACTGTTAAGTGATTGATCATTTTGAGTAATTTGTCATTTTCACAAGGACTTGCTGCTTTTCACAGTTTTATATCATTGTAAACCGAATAGTAATACTCTTTTCATATTGCCAATAAAATGTACTTTTAAGTATCAAATGTAAAAGTACTCGTGTTTGTTGCTGCTCCGTTGGTGTTGGGTCTATGCATCAGTCTTTGCGAGCTTATCATGTTTTTCACAAACAGACTACAACTTGAATAAATTAAATTAGTTACCTCTGTATAGAGGTGGTGAAGTTTGTTATTTTATTGAAAACATGTTAGAATACCATAAATGGGTCCATTTGAATCACATTTGGCCTCAGTGGAAATCAGCCATTAATGATAGCAGTTACTCCCACGTAAGTGGCTCATACAGTCAACATAAGCCATTTTTATACAGTCAATATAACTGATGTTGTTTATGTGAAACCCTAAAAGCCCCTTCTAATTGTTTATGTGAAACCCTAAAAGCCCCTTCTAATTTCACCTTTGTACACAATGTACTAATGGTTTTAGGGACATTGGGTGACTCTGGTTCACTTGGCTGTGCATCGCAAAAACATTATGTATACAAGCATTTCTAAAAATCCAATGTTAGCCTGAGCAATCACAGTCCTTGCATTGTTTCAGGAGCTAATACACCACTGTTCAAGCAGTGCAATCTTACATTTTATTGACCTTTCAGTTCTGCCCTTGCAAGATGATTTGAGTACTGCATGATTGTCACTATGGGCAACAAGACAAAGAACAGCAAGACTACTGAACTGAAAATACATTCCAAGGAATCTATATTTCAGTAAAGACTAAGGACATGAACCAACACAGAGGATTTAATATACACTCAAGGTTACCCAGAAATCCCAGCACTTCTTCCCGTTTGCACTGTTAAGAACACCAGCTTCACGACACAGCAGGTGTGAAAGCAACAATCAGCTGCTTTTTGTGAAAAATCACAGCCTCAGAAGACTGCACTTGTACCCAATTTTAAAGTGGTTAAATTGGCCATGAGATGAGGGGGAAAAAGAAACACAGCTGTTGTCTTTTATTCTCAAGAGTGCAGTGTGCTGTGCCAACATCAGTTTAATTTCAATGTCATGAATTCACCTTGAATGTCTCACTGACACTTTTGCCTGAAAAATTATTATACTTTTTATGCTATTAATATAATATTATCCCATTCTCAAAGTAGCCATGTTTGAGGAAATGTACTAAAATGTAAATGTAATGTTGACTGAAAGCAGAAACAAAATTATGCAAAGATTTGTTTTAGCCTTGAACTTAAAGCAGCACTTTGTAACTTTTAAAAGAAAAAAAACAGTCTTCTTTACAGTCTTAAAAATGAAAAGTTGAATTAATAAGTAATAAAACACATCATTGGTCAATTCAATACAATCATGGGTTTTGCTGCTACACGAACATTTCCACCCAGGAGAACCACATCAACCTTGAGGCATATACATCAGTGACATCATACATCAGCAAATGTGTCGATGTGGTGATCACAAAGACAATAAAATAATTTCCCAACCAAAAAGTCTGGATGAATGGATAGGTGAGGGCCCTATCCATTGCCAAAAAAAGCTGCCTTTCGGTCAGGTGACAAGGAAGCAAACAACACAGTTAGAGAGACTAAAAGCTGGCATCAAGGAGGCAAAGCCGAGACATCAGGAGAGACTGGAGATAGACCTCAACACCAAAGATATGACAAGCGATCCATTGCCCCCCACCCTGTGTGAGGTCATGTCGCAAGATGAGCTTAACACACTTTATGCTTGCTTTGATCTCCTCAACAAAGACTCAGCTGTCAAGTCTACTCCGCCTCCAGAAGACCGGCCACTATCAGTATCTATACGTTTGTGAGAAGAATCCTGCTGAAATACCCCTGGTCGTGTACTAAGAACAAGTGCCAGTCAGCTAGTTGATTGTTCCCACCTGCTTCAAGAGAACCACCCTTGTCCCTGTACCAAGAAGGTCTGCAGTGTCTAGTCTAAACAACTACTGCCCTGTGGCACACCTCCATTCTTATGAAGTGCTTTGAGAAACTGGCTCTCCAGCACATCAAAAACAACATTCCAGCTAGTGTGGACCCTCACCAGTCATCTCCATTGCCCTCCACTCAGTATTCACACATCTTGAAAATAGCAACACCTACATCAGAATGCTGTTTGTTGATTTCTGCTCAGTATTCAACAGAATCTCCCCCATGAAACAGGGTGGCAAACTTAGCACTCTGGGCTCGAGTACTACGCACTGCAACTGGATATTGGACTTCCTCACCAACAGACCCCAGACACTTTGGATTGGCGGTGACATCTCCTCCACTCTAGTGCTCAACACCGGAGCCCCCCAGGGCTATCTGCTCAGCGCCCTCCTGTTCACGTTGTATGTACCGATGACTGCAATCCCAGACATGGAGAGAACTGTTTGCAGACGACACTACCATCATCAGCTGGATTATAAACAACAATGAGTATTCATATCGGGAGGAAATCAACAATCTTGTAGAGTAGTGCACAGAGAACAACCTACAGCTCAATGTCAGCAAAACCAAGGAGTTGATCGTTGATTTTAGGAAAAAGGAGACAAAGACAAACACCCTGTCTACATCACTGGATGGAGGGTTCCTGGGAATCAACATCACAGAGAACCTGCCATGGATATAACACATCTCCACGCTGGTAAAGATAGCTCAGAGTATTTCTTAAGGAAACTTAAGACGGCAAAATTCCTGTGCCAAGTTCTTGTTAACTTTTATAGAGGAGCAATAGAAAGCATCCTGACTGGAAACATTATAAACTGGCATGGGATGTGCATGACCCAGGACAGGAGTGCTCTGCTGCCGGTGATTAAAACCACCCAGAACATCATGGATACCCATCTACTGAGCATCAGTGATATTGGAAAGGTGAGGTGTCAGCGCAGACACCAAAGGATACTAAAAGACAATACCCACCCCAGCCACAGCCTGTTCACCCTGCTGCCATCTGGCAAGCGATACAGAAGTATGCGTTGTTGTAACACCAGACTACAGAGCAGCTTCTTTCCTCAGGCTGTGAGGTTATAAGTCATCTCACATAGATCCTCGGAAAACAATTAATCTGCTGGGTCCATAAATGGTCAGTTCATTCTGTCACGGTGGGTAGTTCAGGCAGTGGGGAAGAGACCCAAATGCAGACAGAACAGGGAGACTGATGAAGTTCAATGATTTATTTGTAGCTAACAAGCGCACATGCAGGTACAGGTAGGTAGACAGGCAACTGGTAACAGGCAGGTCCAGGTTACAGAAGCTCAAAGGAACACACAAAAGGCAAGACTTGAACATGGAGCCTAAACACATGGCAACCAGTATGAACCAACAACTGAACAAAGGAAGTGGACCGATATATGAAGGGAGTGATAAGGGAATGAGGTGCAGGTGGGGAGATGTGCAGGGAAGCTCAGGTGAGGGGAGTGTGGCGATTGCAGGGCAGATGGGAGTAGCAGGATCTTGAATGGCAGGGGAAAGTCTGAGGGCATGGGTGGATTAATGAAACATAGCACTGGGAAAACACAAATTTGGCTGGAGAGGAGTTACAGGGAGACAGACTGTGACAACAACCCTGTGTTGTATAATTAATAATAATAAACTTTATTTATATAGCACCTTTCATACAGTTGGTGTAGCTCAAAGTGCTGTACAATAGAGATGAAACAACAAGAAAATAAAAAGTGCAAATACTGCTCAATAAAACCAAGCAAAGAAATGAGTAACAAGTACGAGAAGCAGCTACTCGCAAGGATAGGTGTGCCTAGGACAATGAAATATTTAAAAGACAGCACTAAAATAAAGAAAGGCAGACAACCTAGATAAAACAAAGAACAAAACAATAAAATGTATCAAGAAAAAACAGAGATTAAACAAAACAAGGGTATGGAAAAGTGACAATTAGTTAAAAGCAATGCTGAATAAATAAGTTTTCAATTGTCGTTCAAAATGTTCACAGAGCTTGCATCTCTTATAATCTTGGGTAGGGAGTTCCATAGTTTTGGGGCATAGTTAAAAAAGGCTGAGATGCCGATTTTCTTATTCACGTGAGAGTTTATATTTTTTTTAAAATGGCAGTCAAGGATCTAAGAGGCTGTGAGGGATTATAAAACGATAAAGCATTGGTAANTACAACCAATAAAATATGTCAAGATAAAACAAAGAACAAAACAATAAAATATATCAAGATAAAACAGATTAAACAAAACAAGGGTATGGAAAAGTTACAATTAGTTAAAAGCAGTGCTGAATAAATAAGTTTTCAATTGTCGTTCAAAAATGTTCACAGAGCTTGCATCTCCTACAGCCTTGGGTAGGGAGTTCCATAGTTTTGGGGCATAGTATAAAANAACCAGTATGAACCAACAACTGAACAAAGGAAGTGGACCGATATATGAAGGGAGTGATAAGGGAATGAGGTGCAGGTGGGGAGATGTGCAGGGAAGCTCAGGTGAGGGGAATGTGGCGATTGCAGGGCAGATGGGAGTAGCAGGATCTTGAATGGCAGGGGAAAGTCTGAGGGCATGGGTGGATTAATGAAACATAGCACTGGGAAAACACAAATTTGGCTGGAGAGGAGTTACAGGGAGACAGACTGTGACAACAACCCTGTGTTGTATAATTAATAATAATAAACTTTATTTATATAGCACCTTTCATACAGTTGGTGTAGCTCAAAGTGCTGTACAATAGAGATGAAACAACAAGAAAATAAAAAGTGCAAATACTGCTCAATAAAACCAAGCAAAGAAATGAGTAACAAGTACGAGAAGCAGCTACTCGCAAGGATAGGTGTGCCTAGGACAATGAAATATTTAAAAGACAGCACTAAAATAAAGAAAGGCAGACAACCTAGATAAAACAAAGAACAAAACAATAAAATGTATCAAGAAAAAACAGAGATTAAACAAAACAAGGGTATGGAAAAGTGACAATTAGTTAAAAGCAATGCTGAATAAATAAGTTTTCAATTGTCGTTCAAAATGTTCACAGAGCTTGCATCTCTTATAATCTTGGGTAGGGAGTTCCATAGTTTTGGGGCATAGTTAAAAAAGGCTGAGATGCCGATTTTCTTATTCACGTGAGAGTTTATATTTTTTTTAAAATGGCAGTCAAGGATCTAAGAGGCTGTGAGGGATTATAAAACGATAAAGCATTGGTAAGGTAGGCCGGGCCCGAACTATTAAACAAGTAAACAAACTTTAAAATCGATCCTAAAAGACACCGGGAGCCAGTGCAGGTTCACTAAAACTGGGGTGATATGCTCTCTCTTTCTTTTTCTAGTTAAAAGGCTAGCAGCAGAGTTCTGAATTAACTGTAGTTTATCAATTGATTGTTTTGGAAGAATGGTGAACAGAGAATTACAGTAGTCTAATCTACTACAAGTTTTTAGCTCTCTTTTGACAAAGGCACTGCCCTAACTTGACCATGAATTTTGATTTGATTCGATCTTTTGGAAATTGAATCTGAATTTGAGGAAGCTAATTTCTGTGCTTCCATTTTCAGTTCCAAAAACGAGGTAACTCCATGGCGAGTTATGTTTTAATGAGCGGGTCCCTATTGTGTTTTTTGCTGTTTTACTTTACCAGCATGAGCACGGGAAAGCACACATGTGCAAGAGTATGCAGGTGATGCCAGTGGTTTCGCGCTATTCCACTGATTGGCAATTTGTGGCGGCGGTGAGCAAAGAAATGTAACAATATGCCAGTAAAAAGCTAAGCTGATAAACAGACTAAATTAACACTTTGTTTCACTTCAATCATTGTATGTTGTGTTAGCCCATTTCTTGTCAGGTGGATAGTCTATTGTTTTGTTTTGTCCTAGCCTTTCAGTAGCAAGTAACAAATTAAATTTTCAGTCGACACAGAAGCTGTGGTAGCAGTTGCTAAAAGCAGTTAACTCAATGTTTTTCACAACAATCATCGCAAAAGTTATTTAGGTAAGGCGAGTTAATACAACTTGTACAGCTGCATCAATCTCGTCTTTGCTCGTCGCCATAGAGACAGAGCGTAACGCATCATACTCTGAAAACCACGCCCACCGGAGGAGAAAACAATCGGCACCACAATATGCAACCAAGGGCTAAAACGCTAACAAGCTAGCTAAAAACATTAGATTTCAGCATGTCAGAGGATTATTTTAGCACCCTGTGTCTACCAGAGAGGACAAACTCAATATTGTGGGTCTGTCTCAGTGTCTCTTCTCAAGCTACGTTACTGTAGTAAGCTAAGGCACTTGCTAACATAATACTGCATAGATTTCTGATTTAGCCACATTCCACTATACAAGTTGCATACTGTCAAAATGCTTTAGCTTACAGCGATATAGTTAGCCTAAAACTGACATTTGGATATTTGACTGAGCAGTGACAAAATGCACACGTAGACATACTGTCAGGATCCCACAGTGTTCCCATTCTTCCTGCTGATGCCTCACCTCTGGATCCACTTTTGTCTCAGTTTTTCCAGTTCGGCAGTTTATAAAAACTTAGTTCTGGGTTCTTGACCCTGTTTTTTTCTAATTAGTCAACTGTTTCTCCAACCAGCTGAAATAACACAGACTTATCTGAATCACTGACCAAATCTTAAAATTCAGTTAAACCATTCAGAACCCGATTCAAGGCTAGCAAAAAGTGGGAAGAAGAAAATGGCTTTGCAAATGTTTTATGAGGATGGAAATGCTTTCAGCACGTTGGTGAGAAACACTTAATGTAAAGATCTGTGTTTGCAAAACTCCACAGGGTGCCTTTAAAAAACAAATATTAATATTTAAATTACTATATAATAATTTGAATATTGGAATTAGTTTGTTTTTTTCAAAAACTAAATTCAATTTCAAAACTTTATAAGATACAAATGTACATGTACCATAGTCTAATATGATACCTGCTGGCACAACTACGTGCCCATCTTGCTTGTGTAATGAATATGATTGTAAGTCAATATTTAATTTGAAATAGAATGCCTTTCAAAGCTGCCCACCTTTAATGTCAGCCCAAAAGACACATCAAAGACAAGTTAATCTGTGTAGACTGTGAGACATGAAAGCAGAGCAAATGAGGTTGCTGGCAGCTCGTAGCATAATGTGGAAAACACCGCCCGTCCAGAAAAGGTCAGCAGGTTGTTTTTTAAGCAGATATCAGACTGACGAGACCTCCAATCACCTCTGTGACCCTTTGCAGCTGGGTCAGGTACAGACACTTCCAATGAGCACTGGGACGAATTGAGTTTTATTCGCTCTAGTCTTCTGAATATAAAGGATGGTGTTCTCAATCAGCTTCCTCCCTGGGATTCATTATGCAGCCAGCAGTGAGCAATGAGCGTGCCCAGAGCTTTGAAGCTCACTTTAATCATACCACTGAAGACTATTCCTAAGCAACAGGAACTTGCAGATGTCTCAGGAGAGTGCATGCTGACGGTGGATAGAGTGATGTTCACCTAAGGACTTAAGATAAAGTCAAAGAAGCACTTGTGGTGTGTGTACCACTCTGGTGTCCTTATTTCATGTGACTATCACTCAGTTTCAAGGTCCATGATCGTTCACTGGTTTGGAGCGTGAACAAATCCCCCTCCCAAACCAGAGAGCAAACGGCTCAAACTAGTGATCATCACTCATGCAGGTCAAAGATTTGGAGCTGCTTCGTGTTTTGTGTTTTTTAACCCAAAAATAAAAGTCTGGTATAACTGTAGTTACAGTTTTGCCCCAAACTATTCTCCGTTGATCTGTCGTTTGATTTTCATCATCACAGGTTAAATATTTAATTCTTTGCTTTCTGGCTTTAAGAAGTGATGAGAAGATGGGTCTGTAGACATGTTGGAATTCTTAAAGGACCATACCAAAGATTTTATCTAAGTTAACTTTTACTACTTAAAATACCAACATCCAGAAGTTCAGAAACAGCTGTATACGTTTACATTTTCATATACTGAAAAATTACACAGCCCACCTACATACTGGGCCAATATACACTGTGCAATTTTAATAGGTGTATTACCTATATATATAATACAATTTTATTTATATTTATGAATTCTATTTGCATTATGTTTATTATTATTCTTTTTTTGTTCTTATTTATTACTCTAATTACCATTATTTATTGCAAGAGTATGCCATCCTGTAGTTCACTGCACACCTTTCAAGTGCATGTGGCAGTATTTGGAATCTTGCATTTTGTACAGTATTCTTATGGGTATTCCTACATTACGTGGCCCCAGGTTTATTGCGCAGATAGTCTGATTAAACACAAATGAATTTATGAATATGCACCGTGTAAGCAAAATATCCACAAACTACTGGAAAATTATTTACCACAAACCAATTGCCAAAATATAAAATACACATTCACTTTGATAAAATTCTAACTCAACATCTGTGGTGCAAGAAACTGTAAGCAGAAATCCGTGAACTGTGAGACAGTAAACAAACTCAAGGCTGGTTGTCAGGCACGGCAGCTAATATAGCTCCCTGGCATTTCTATTATCAGCTGCACTGCACAACACGCTGTCGACTCGACTGTGAAGCGCATGACTGGCAGGTCTGATCAAAGTCAAAGCAGGCTAAGGGAAAATCATCATAAGGAGGAGTAATGCTGCATGAATGCACAGCGTATGTCACCCTCGCGAAAGCACTAAGCACAGACGATGACAGGAAGTGGAGTCCCTGAGTGGAAAGGGACACACAGGTGACACATTGGGAGGAGGTTAATTAACGCAGAGCTTGTATGGAAGCATCACCTAAAAACACCAAGTTCCCAAACGTGACACCTTACATAGAAACAATGTATTTACATGCACAGAGCACTGCATGTGTTGTATCCAAACATAAATGAATCAATAATGGAGTTGATGAATTACATTGGATACTTGCATATCTAAAGATTACTTGGGAACTTAATTAACTCATCATAACTAAAAATATAAGGGTTTAATGTGAAAAGCAGTCTTGGGTACAGTAATCACATATTTGTGCCTCATATTACAGTTGAAAAACAAATTTGGATCATGAACAGGATGAAGTGTTTACATGCCTCAGTATCCCAGCTTATAGGAGCACGAGTTTACCCACATATTTAGGTATCCAGGATAACGACATTCAGGTAAATGCATCCAGTGCTGTATGGAAAATGCACTGAGGACACACATTTATGCAAGAAGATAAACATTTGCCTGTAACATGGGTCTACATAATAATACTAGCTGCATAGCTAGCTCCTGACCTTTTATTCACCTAAACATACAACACTTCTAGTAAAGAAGGTACAAAATGAACTAGGGGTGAAAAACATATATATATATATATATATATATATATATATATATCATGATACAACACTTTCCCAGTAATCAGTCATTTGACTGATGGCTCCAGTCACACTGCCATGGCTTACTGGGACACCAGAGCCATTGTTAATGTTATTAGCAAGACCAGTCATTTTATTTTCCTATTACAAGTCTTCTGTGAAAAAGAGAATTAAATGCCTGACAGCAGCAGATTGCAAAAATGACTGTTTTAAAAACAGTCATGTATCAAAAGCTTGCACCAAATATTTGGACAGTTTTGTAATCTTTTCGACTATTTCCAGTGGCATCCCTGCAAACTGTTTTATGCGTGCAGGTTTTGAGATATACAGTATGTGCCTCCACCTGAGTACAATGGAGGTGAATGAAGTTTGTGGTTCTCACAGAATTGAAAAATATTTGAGGTCTCAAAACCTGGACAAAAGTATTGCATTAGAAAAGCTGTATGGAAACGGCAAAATTCGATAAAACTTCCTCAAGTTTTTCTGCTCCCTTGAGGTGGTTTTTGCCTTTGTCGAAAAAGAGTTGATGCTAAATGGGATATGGAAGTCATAATTGACCTTGTTTGCAGTTTGAGGTGTCCTGTCAACAGTTAGTACAGATGTCTCTTTAATTCAATTCAATTCAGTTTTATTTATATAGCGCCATATCATAACAACGTTATCTCAGGGCACTTTGTCATAAAGAGCAGGTCTAGACCGACGCCTTATGTGTATTTAACAATGGTGGCCTATGGGAAAAATGCTTCTTGGGCCGCAGGGGAATTTTTTGCTGCAATACCGAGGGTGGCCACTGGGAAAAAGTGGAAGCAAGTGATGGCGCCCTATCCAGGTCTTATTATACATCCATGGTTTGATGGCCAAGGCAACTTCTTTTGTTTCTGGTTCACAACCTGTAGTTCTTCTACGCTTTACTGGTCAGATTACAGCCATGTGTAAAACATAGCCTTTACCGCCAACTTCTGACACAACAACGCTTTGAAACTAGCCTAGTTAGTGCTCAAAACCAGTTGATGGAAACGTGCCTCATTTGCATTTCTTTTTTTGCAACATTTCGAAAGTTTGTTTAAATTTGCTTGACAATTGAATGACATACATATATAATATAATGATGTATTGCGTAAAATAGTAACAATGGGAGCTGTCGTTTTTTGTATGCTAACAATTACATTTGTTGTGCAATTTAGTTAAAATATTGACATTTTCAAATTCCAATAGCAAGTGCTGATATTCATTTATCTTAGAATATGGATAGTAAACCATAGAACACAGAAAAAAAGTGTTCGAGACACCATTGACAGTTTGTATTGAGTGACACAAGCCAGTGGAAGGGCAGCTAGGCCAGAGGTTGATCCACAACAGATACACATACAAAAAAACAACTTAAGACAGTTTACCAAGGTAAGAAATGTCTATTTCTTTATTACATTCAACAGTACAGTACACTGAAATTGCACATTTTCACCAGATATAGCAGCATTCTGACTGGCAAACGGACTAATCAATGGCACATCCAAAACATTTAAATAGAAATACACACATCCAAAGTGTTGTGGCCACTTTCTGACCACATTCAAATTCCATTTAAGCTGTTTATTTAATTTACATGCCTCCTAAAACAAATTCTACGCAGCTAAAACACACTGTCCTTTCCCCTCGACTCGTGATTCCAGTGGCAAGAAAAGGCGGATGGTCGTGTCAAACCCAGCAATGCCCGTCTTCACAGTACCATATTAAAGTTAAAATGCCCATTTATACCCTCACATGTGCCATTCAGTGCATTCCAGGAGTTATAAAGTGTTTTAATTTACTTTTATAGTTTCCTTCAGTTGACTAATTCACTTAAGTTTCTTTTATTACCCAGAATGACATTGTATCGCCCTCAGAGAAGTGTGTACTGTGGGTTGTAGGTGGAGAAAGAGCCATAGCTATAGTGGCATAAGAGAAAGACAGCAAGTTTATTCAAGCTTCTATTCTTAGTAAGAAATGTCTTGTTGCTGCACTGCATTCTGGTCTACCGAGTAGAACTGTGTATTGAATTTAAATACCTTTTGTACCAAAAATGTGTCGATAGAACCAAGTTTTAAAAACAGTCATGTATCAAAAGCTCGCACCAAATATTTGGACAGTTTTGTAATCTTTTCGACTATAACCAGATAGTTCCTGACTTCAATAATAATTTTGCCAATTTGAGTGTATTTAGGTAAAATTCTTGTATGGTTGCTTGTGTTTGGACAACATTTAACATGTGAGAACTTTGGTGTTGAAAAAAAGTATTAAGGTATTGGATTGGCACTAGTATCAACACTTTTTAAACAATACCCAGCCCTACTACTGAAGCTGCTGTTGGTGGAGATGAGTGTCTCCGCTTCCTCTAGAAAAGGAGTTTTTACAAATGTGAATGTAAAAACAGCCAGCATAGATGCCTTTGCGTTGGTACTTAACTGATATACGATGACCTGAATGAAAGAGTCTTCACAGACTCAAAGGCAACTGGACTTCCAGTGTAGTCTACAAGACGAGCTCAAATTTTGCATCAAGATTCAAGTCTCAAAAATATCAACTGAGAATCAAATGAAGCCAGCAGGTACATGCGGGACCATCTACTGTATAAGGAGCGATTCTAAATGACCTGCACAATTTTTTTTTCTATTTTCAAAATGGGAAGTAAATGCATATTAGCCTAAACCTTGCCTGACCACAATGAGAGAAATTAAAATTGTAGGTTTCACCAGTGATGAAGCCTCAGTCCATCTTCATACACACCCTGACTGCACTCACATGACATTAGCACTGCTGGGGTAGTTCTTATCACGCTGATGCTGATTGATTGTGGCGTGCTCACAATTGAGTTGGGCGGGTATATAGCGGGACCTCGATCAATACTGCACAGACTCTGGATCCAAGATGGCAGCGCCCGTATCCAGGATATTTTGGCTGGAAGTGGAGATGCGTCGTCCATCTTGATATACAGTTTCAATGCAGAGGGCTCCAGCAAGAAAACACAAGGTCAACTAAACTTTTACCACAACGCATCATCATCATCCGGCAATGCACTGCACTGGCCAATCGTATATGTAGCACACACTGGTAGATTATTCTATAATGAGAACGGCATAATTCTACTGTTTACCTCCCAATCATCAAGATAGAGGAGCGAATGATTGCAGTTGTGATAACTTTCCAGACTAGGGCTGGGTACTGAACCTCAATACCTTTTAGTGCTGATTATATTGTGTCTATAGCACCGTTACCAATATCTGTAAAGTACAGGAAGCTAACATTGAATGTCTGGTCAGATTTGTAATGTGGTTTATTTATTCTTTGATCAAATAGTACCATGAACCTCAAGTTTCACTTACAAGCCTGAACAGAGACAGGGGTCCCCACCTTATAAAACCTCTTGTTCACGTGACAGAAGCTCTATGTATAGGTCACACCTGAGCAACTTCCATTATTAGATATAATAATAGCCTTCCATATAAGAAGGCTGTGGCATATGGACAAAAGACCCCCAAAAAAGCTAGTAAGTGAACCCAGAGTTTAGAATATTTTATCACAGACAAATAGTGCCATGTACATTAAAATTTAGCCAATTCTATGCTGTATTTTATTTAGGCAAAGTTCTAGGTCCTGTCAAATTTTAAAAGTTGTCTAAATACAAACAGCTATACAAGTTTGGCTTCTTTTGTAAATGAAAAAAGGTTTTGTAGAAAATCTGAAACTCAGGTATGATATTGGAACTAGTACTGAAAAAATTCAAACAATATCCAGCCCTATGCCAAAGTAAACTCCTGTCTAATAAACCATGATGCACAGGTGTTTTGGTATCTGATAAGCCTTAGAACTCATGGATGTTTGCCATGAATTGGACTTCCTGGATTGTATTTCATCTTCTCACCTGATACCTGTCGCAACACGCCCCCACCAACGCAGCCACTTGTCTTTTTTAATGCGGCGTTGTTTCGAACACCTGCCAAGAGGAGTATACAACCTAACAAGAGGCAGGCCCAGAACTGCACAGTACATTATGTAAAGATGTGTTTTTAACAGTGTTGAAGTATTTGAGAATGGATTTTTTTCCTTTAAACCACAGAGCGATGCTCTCCGCACACATACACTGCGCTCGGCTGTATGCGCCTCATTGTGTTGCCTGGCAGCTGAGGAAGAAACTTGAAGTACTTGGGCATCAGATCAAGGCAGGCATCGCGGAACTTCTTGATCCGCCAGTAGTAAATAAGAGGGTTAAGGGCTGACTTGAGGTAGCACAACCACAGGACCCATGTGCTGATTTGAAAAAAGCTGTCTTTATGGTAGAAGCCATCACTGAAGGTAGCTACCAGACTGTAGGCAGTGAAGGGTGCCCAGCACACTGTAAACACAGAGAAGAGGATGAGGATGGTGGTGAAGGCACGGGTTTTGAAGCTCATGTCTATGTTCATTTGGAAGGGCCTCTGGAGGCTCAGCAGGCCCAGTTTGCTGGCCTGGCTCAGACAGATGCTGTCTGGGTGGCTATGGATGCGGATGGCGTTGTGGCGGATAGTGTTTAGGATCCCCATGAATGTATACAGCATGACCATGAAAGGTATGAAGAAGAAGACTAGCATTAGTATCAATACATAGGCATGGTAACCAGGCTCAATGCTGTAGCCAAACACACACTGAGGGGCCCTAGGAGGGATCTGTAGGGGAGGGGAACCAACAGCCAGGGGGAAAGAGAAAATTAAAGAGAGGCCCCATGTGACCACTATGAGCACTTTAGCTCTCTGTGGGCTCAGCTTATCTTGCTTCTGGACAATAATAAGAAAACGATCTATGCTTATTATAAGCAGTATAGCCACGCCCTCCATCACAAAGAACCAAAAGAGCATGGCCGAAACTCGACAGAAAACGTCTCCGAAAATCCACTGGGTGGTCACGACGGTAACCAGAGCAAAGGGCATGTTCAGGATGGCCAGCATCATGTCTGCAAACGCCAGGCTCGCCAAGAGGATGTTGATGGCCGAGCGCATGGCAGATCTCTGGTACACCATCAGGCACACCACCACATTTCCCAACAGAGCCAAAAGCAGAATGGCGACCATGATGAAGCAGAAGAAGACCTGCAGAGGTAGGCTGATGCCTTGCAGGCTCTTCGGGGCCTCCGCTGTTGGCGTGACTGGCTCCGGGAGCAACTGGGAGCCCAGGGAAACGTTCACCATGGAGATGTTCTCCATCGACAGCCTCTCGGAAAGGCTCAGCAGCCCCGTAACGAGGCAGCAGAGACTGGCGTTAATGTCCCCTGCCCCTGGAAGGGGAACAGTAGTGGAGTGAACCATTCTTCCCCAGGGTGAACAGGCATCGTTGGTGGTGAGCTCACACTAACCATGGTGCCGTAGATGCAGATAATCCCAGCTCAACGCAACATGGCGGCGTCTTCATGGCTGTAGGACCCTAAGACAATACAAAAATGTAGTGAATTCCAAGTAAATCAAAAAACGCATGTGAAAGGTCATTATAAAACCAGATGAAACCAGAATCATTTCCCTCAAAATTCCCACTTGGAGTTGAAATGACAGTGAGCTTGTAATCCATTCAGGGTTATATGCCGGCATCACCTCAAATAATTCACACCGCCATGATCTCTCAAACCTGCAGAATCCACCAGAATGAGTCAAATTAGTATTGACAAAAAAAGCAGTGTTTAGATGCTAAAATTGTTTCAGAGTGTTTGAATTTGCATTGAAACCCTTTCGAACTGATATACATGCAAACTACTCACCTCCCTTCAACAGAAGCTAATCACAATTTGGTTAACTTACAGCTACAATTATGTATGCATCAGAGCATGACGGATTCAATTACAGTGTTATGATTGAACCTGCACACTGAAGTCTTCCCTCCATTTTTGTTACTTCTCTACAACTCAGTACATCACAAAATGTGGGTAGGCTGAAAGAGTTTGATGACCTAAAGCAAGCTATTCCAAAATTTGAAATAAATTTGTATGCTACATTCAAAGTCAATATGCTATAGTTCAACATTTAGGAAAACACGCTTATTCACGTTATTTCTGACAATAGCTGCTGTAACATGGATGATATTTCTTCAACCCGATTGAAATGATTCTGATTAGAGATTCTCTACCACTGTTTACATGGACGCTATATAAAGGGATCCCATCAGATGTGCATTTACATGCCAGAAGCATTTAATCAGAATATTAGTCTTTTGACATGCACACAGTGGTTCCACTCGCTGTGAAGCGTCTAATCTGCCAGAAATATAACAGAAGAAGACGTTTTTTCTTATCTTTTCGAACTCTGGTTTGATCAGTTTGTTGTTTTGAGTGTTTCGGCCATTGAGGCGTTCAACAATCCTTAAATCTTCCAATGTCCCCAAACAAAAAGGTTGTATCATCCACAGAGCTGTTTTGTTTTGCTGCCACCATGTTTCTGTCCCTCCCGGAAACTTGTTCACGTCCCCTAATGTTCCCCCACATGGGACAGAGAGAAACGATCGGATTAAGCATTACATGAGGCCTTTTTATTCTGATTGGGCTATTATTCAGATTATTAGTGGTATATTAGGGTCCATGTAAATGCAGCTAGTGAGATGAAAAGATCAATACCAATCGTATGTCTGTGCAGTAAGTGGAGCTGGAGTCAGCACGTGGCAAGCAGACCTTAGCATAAAGACTGGAAACGGGGAAACAGCTAGCCTTGCTTTGTCCAAAGTTCAAAAATATACCTACCAACTCATCTGACTATACTATAAATACTTTGTAACTCATTTGTTTAATCTGTACACAAAGAGAAAGGTAAAAATCACAATTTGTCATTTTAGAGGCAGTTGCGGACTGGACCTATTTCTTGGCAAACAGCCAGGTGCTGTAACAATGTACAGCTTCCTAGACTCTTGTTGTCACTGTGAGGTTGCCAGGTTTGGTACCATCAAACCTGTATAGAGACCAAAACAAAAACCTGCGCTTACTGACCGTATCTGGAAAACCACACTGTAGCCAGAGACGCTACACAGAAGTGCTTGGCAGATGAATACACTGCTGTTCATCAAGTAGTAGTTACTTTGCATAACTCTCACTAAAAATACAAATTGGCGTTTTTTACATTCCAATTTGTGTACGGATTAAACAAACGAGACACAATATGTTAATTAGTGAGCTTTAGAGGTGGATTTTGTTACCTTTGGACAGAGCCAGGATAGCTGTTTCTCCCTACTTCCAGTCTTTATGCAACATTTGGCTCACCTTATCCTGTCAACAGCTCTGTGCTCAATAGGGTTAGGGTTAGGGTTAGTAGCAGAGTGCTATTAATTGTTCTCAATTTATCTCAGAAAGAAGCAGAATAAGTGTATTTCCCAAAAAAGCTTAAGAACAATATAAACAAAAGAAGAATATAAACAAAAATGCAACTGGAAAACATTTGTCTAAACAGAAATTAAAAAATCTCTTCTGTTTGCCTGAAATGTGATAAGAAATCCTGTTAAAGTGCTTTTCTTAAACGCTGCCAGTAACCAACAGCCAGTGTTCAACTGGGGACAAGTCAAATACTGCAATAAAAACCCTTATCACTTGTATAAACACTGGACACTGTTATTTCAGACTGCCTGGTATCATTTACAATGGCTAAGCAGCAAATGCCAAATAGTAAATGTGCTGTAGAAAAGAGTCCTTTAAATGATTAATTTGCATAAATGAAGCTTCTTCATTCATTTTTTGTCCTGTGTGGGTGTAAAAATCTAAATTATTATGAGAGCGGTGCATGTAAGCCTTTTATGTATCCATGTTAAAACACAGGTTGGATGCTGCTTTGATACCTGGATATGTACCCATTTAACAGATAGTGTTATCACATGTCACCAAGACAGTCAAGGGAGAAAAAGCTGTTGTAAGGAGATAAACAGGCTGGCAGCAGTGAAGACCTTGCTTTTTTCATATGGTGATGGCGAGCATATGGTCTGCCGCAATTACCCACTGCTTCATCACAATGAAGAGCTGGTGAATAACAGCAAATAAGAAACTGATTTAATCTTGGCCTACTTCCTGCTCCATTCACCTCCCATCCATATAGAGCATTTTCTTGCTGTGGATCACAATACTGAAGTGTGCAGCAGTCTACCTCTACAGGGAAGGTAATGACACATCTCTTTCCCTTCATTTAGGGGCAGAGTGACCTAAAATGTTAAAATAGCCACTTCAGCCTCCAAGCAATCAAGTAAACCTGCAGTAAAAATGGATGATCGGGTACTTGGCATTCTAAAAGGCTGGGAATTGTTCAAATACTGGATGTGGCAACGCAATTATGCAATGGAGAATATCAGAGAGAATAAGCCGAGTGTTTTTCAGCCACATGTCATAACCTTGAATCACTAGGAGACAAAAGGTGTCCTGGAAACCTGCCTAGTAAGTCCATGATGGTAAGATTTACTAGTTTATGGCAATTATAACAATAACAACCTTAGAGTGTACCTTATTTATGTCAGAGGTATGGTTAAACACTGATGATGTGTCTGTGACAGAAATACCTCTATTTACCAATGTAAGACTTGAGGGAAACGAATAGTTACAGCAGATTCTATAATACAGCATCTGTGTAAAGAAAATCATTTGTAAAATCTAATACGCTGAAGATTAAATCAGCCATAACACATTTATAGGCATGGATTGAGTTTAGTCTAAGAGTGTGTTCAAAATTGCATACTAACGCACTGCATACTCAATCAGTATGTGCTGCATAGTAAATTAATGATCAAGTATCCCATTACCAGCAGACTGTTCACACTGAAGTACTCACGCAATACGTCTTCTCAATTGTTGATGAAATTGTTCATCACAAATGTAAATCAACGTATCCTCTTCCACTAAATATATTCTTTTCCAGTATAATTTTAAGGCAAATGAAAACTACATTTAAATTTTTTTGTTTTTCCTTTTCCCTCTTGTACCTTAACGTCCTGGGTCCTGAGTAGCTTCTGTTTCACATTCACTCGCCATCATTTGTCATTATCTTGCCGCCATTGCACAGTCTGAAGAGACGCAATGCATCCTGGGGCAGTTGAGTATGTCCAGTAAACTCACGTCACGTACTCAGAAATTCTTGCTAATCTGGTATATAGGAAATAATCTATATATAGGGTATTTCTCACGAACACAAAATCCACATACTATGCAGTTGGAATGAACTACACACTCGATTTTACGTCATACTTAGTATAAATATTATGTTAGTATGCGATTTCAAACAGAGCCTGAGACCATAGACATATGGAAGCAAAGGAAGGCTCTAATAAGTAGAATTCTATAAGTAACTGAATACCTAATTGTGAACCTAGGAATGTCCGTTTTTATTCAAAATTCAAACTAATGGATAACGGATACCCGGGCCAAGACTTCCTCTCCGGTCATTGTTTACAGTCCAGTTAGCAATCCCAGAACCCATCGGCTATCACCTGACGACGATTTGAATGCAGATAAATATATAAAAAGCTAATCTGGTTCTCGGGTTCCAAGATTGATAAAAAGCTAAATCCTTGTTAGACGATAGCTGATGGGTTCAGAGATTGCATTTCAGGCAATGCAATCCGCCTCTTTTGCGCTCCACACGGACTGTTTACCTGCATACAACCAAAGCCAGCTCAAACGTGATTGGTCAATACTACTCAGACTACAAACGGAAACCAGAACACTTCAGATACCAAAATCTTGTCCCTTACCTACAGATTCTGCGTTCATATGTAGATATCTGTTCATAGAGATTACTTGAGAGGTAATGTGTGGAAGCATTTTGAATTCAAAAAAGTTTTGGATAAAGGCAAGGCCGTTAGCTGACTCTTTAAAATGCAACTGCCTTAAAGCAATGTTAGCTTTTCACTCATGTTAGGCAGTGGAGGCACCGCGAATTAACAAACAACGTTAACTAACTCTCCAAGCTAGTTAAGCTATGTGCATAGTACGGCCCAGATCTGCTCTATATGAAAAGGGCCCTGAGATAACTTTGATTGATTTGATTTGGCGCTATATAAATAAAACTGAGTTGAACAGTGTTTGAATTTATTCAAACAAATTACGCGTTAGTTCAGATTCGTTCAAAGGTAATTCTTTAAAAAAGTGACATCACAACTGAATACTTCATTCATTTTAAATACTACTGAATTTATGGCATTGAAATATATTTTCTTATCTTGAATTTGCTGTTGAAATTTAAGAAATCCTATATTACTTGAATTTTCTACTTAACACGCCTTTTTAGATCCAAAAATGACCAATCAAATTTGAGTAACATGGTACATATCTTGAATACTAAACACATAAAATCATGTTTTTGAAATTGCAAAACTCACCTTCTGTAAATTGTAAAGAGGGGAATTCAAACCACATACATTCAGAAAGATGTTTTTTTTTTTAAGTAGAACATTTCAATGTTAGAAATAGTGATTAAATTCTGCAATAGGTATTCAGTTGCCAATAAGGTGTGGATTAAAGGAGATCTTTGCTTGAATAATAGTAATTTAATATTTAATAAACATAGGAAATGGTTTCATTTGTGCTGGCACCAAGCCTAGTTTTTGTTCACTTTTTTTTTTAATACGTTTGGTATGTGTTGTTCCTGACTATAAAACATTTCTAATAAGCTAGAAAGTTGCCATATGTTACACACATGATGGTGGTGTCACTGGAAGATAGATTCAGATTGAATTCTATTCATTAGACAAATCATATCTGAGCATTTCAACAACTGACGGACAGGCCTACATCTGTGAGAGGAGCTCAGGGGTGTCCTGAAAACTGACCCAAATGTTTGGAAAATCAATGCCAAATAGGATTACACCTCATTCAGACCAGACTTTTGATTTCATCGGCCTCAAATAAGAGCAATTCAGGCCAACCCAGCAGCTCACTGCTCGCCATTTAGTGTAATAGCTTATTTAGATTCAGTCAATTTGCACAGCCTCGACTGCACAGCGTTGTTATGCCACCAAAATGGTTGAGACGACAACCTGAGTGATTCATGGAGTTAGCCTACATCTCTGTGGACGAGGGTAGTGGGTGTTTGGAACAGAGAGCGCACATTTACGTCTTAATTTCGGGATTTAGCAAACATATATGAGAAATAATATTTTAATTGTGTTGTTGACCGAGCCTGCATGGGTTCCATTGATATGAAGTTACCTGCTTCACTCTCCCATGTTGAAGCTCAGCCCTCCAAATGGTGCATCTCGCCGCCCAAAAAGCTTTCTCCTCCGCGTTGTAGTCAAAACAGTTCTTCTACCAAACAAGTAGGCCACTTACGCTTTTTCAAAATGTAGGCCCTGTGGTTAGCTGTGTAATTTTAAATCAACGGTGCGACAGCCGGTGATGCCGATGATGAAGTCAAATCCGCATTTGGTTAGTCTCGCTTTGTTTCCAGAGGAGCACGAGAGCGACAGCACTGATTATTCACGTTTTTATGGAGTGACTAAATATTAAGCTTGCGTTTTCCAGGCATCTTTTTCATCCTTTTCCTTCATACAGATGTGAGGTGTACGCCGCCCATCCTCCGGCAGCTCCAAATGTATCAGGCTATGTACTGTATGTAGCCCAAATTATCGCACGCTCGCGATGTGCTACCTGCTGCAAGGCGAGGACAGTAAACAAACACCACTTCCTATCTGGACTTTCAAAATAAATGCCTTTGAGGAGGAGGTAGAACCCATCTAAAAAATTGCATTTATGTGGAAGATAGCTCTTTCAGAAATACAAACGGGAAATTTCTGCCACTACTTTAGGCTAAATGGACATTTCAAATAACAGACACTTGTGTAGCTACTAGGAGAGGAAAAAGGGCAGTAGCTACCGAAGACACAGAGGTCATATCCTGGGTATTATTAGTGGAGATTTTGGGCTTTTAATGACACTGGTAGGAATTTACATTTTACAATTACACACGTTGGACTTTAGGCAGCTGATTGTGATATTTTTTTGTCTAAATATCTTAAAATTTAACATACAAAAAACAATTGAATTTAATTTAAGTTTAATATTCTCCACTATAATTACATGCCTGGGAGTATAGAGAAGGCTTTCTGACTATTGTAAAAGTACAAGTGAAGACTAGTAGACTAGAATATTTTTTCCTATCTATTTAAGTGAAAGTAGAATATAATTTAGGTTTTAATGCACTGAAAAAAGGGAAAATGTTCACCAGAAGGGTTTCAATTACAATTCATTCCAGCTATTATTTTCAAACATTATTATGATCCCAAGACACTTTCACCACATACCAATATATGTTTTTAAATATATATAGCCTAGTTGCAGCTTTATTTTGTATTAACGGCCATGATTCCACTGAGCACATTGATATTTATTTAGTTTTCTGGATATTTTTTTCTTTATATATAAAGTGACGCCTTTATTTTGAAGGCTAAACAGCACAGCTTCCTGCTCTCTCTAGTGACTTTGACGCAGCTTTGTATCCAGTACAGAAGCCAGTTGCATGAGCAAAAGTGGACTTTTCGGGTACGCCCCATTTTCAGCGTCGTCCAATAGAAACGACAAACTATGCAAAGGGGTGTACCTTGGTCGGAGGAAGTGCTGTTGTTTGGGCACGGGCGGGTGTGTGGTGGGTGTTAAACATGACAAATGGATCCTGTTATTGCAAAAGTAAGCTCAGTTTTATTAAAATATCATGTAGTGTGTAGTTGGCCTGTGAAAATGACTTTAATATGATTTCAGCACAAGTTTACAGTTACAGTGCAGAAAATTTAACATGTGGTTGACTCCACTGAGTTGAAGGTGAAACATAGTGCTAATTCATAGAATCCACACAACCAGTTTAAATTATGGATGCAACACCTAAAATAACATACAAGACTAAATAAATGAACACAGGAACCTCAAGGTCTGGAGATGGACTTGCAGCCTCGTATGCTTGGCTACAATCTTCTGTCTGAGGTCCTCAGACAACTCTCTTTTCTGTCTTTTCTCCATGCTCAGTGTGGTAGGCTACATGCAATGACACAAAACAGCAGAATGAGTACTTTGCTCTATTTTGAATGAATGATTACCAGATTGCAGTGACCTGTGACTCACCACAGTTGAGTTCAAGGTGAAATCCAATTATTTCTTGCAACTTCTAAAAAGGCGCATATAATATTGTTCAGGCCATTTTTGGATTTCTGTTTGGAATAAGCAGGGATTCAGTATTTTTTTCAGCTTTTTTTGTTTTGTTCCTCTGCAAACCAAAGAAACACATATGTGGATACCAAAAGATGTTGTAATTTCACAATTTCCTGGAAGTAATGGTTTTTTGTTTTTGTTAAAAAAAATTTAAAAAGCCAATATTTTCGACTGTTGTCTCTCTTCACATGGGGGCAGTGTTATTATGAAGTCATAGTTATTGGCATTTACATGGGCCTTGTATTTACACGGTTATCTTCAGTAGTTTTGTGACAAATTATGTAAAAGTTTTGATGTAAACTATAAAAGTGAAAATATCAGCTTTCATCAAGGGGCCAAATAATTTTACTGGGGGGCCCACAGGTTACTATTTGTCAACCACTAATCAGTCTTTGTTAGACCTTATTTTCTTTGTTTGTCTAAAACCCAATTCAGAATATCTTTTAGAAATCTGCCATTGGAACCCATAGTGGACCAACAATCACTGAACAGATATACGTACTATATAGTCCTCTACACCATAAAGCAATAGTTCAATATTTTGGGAAGTATGCTTATTTGCTTTCTTTCTGAGTGAGCTGTGAGCTGCTACAACAGTACAGAGCTGGAGTCAGCATATGGTTAGCCTAGCTTACCTTAAAGACTGGAAGCAGGGGGAAACAGCGAGCCTGGTGAAAGTGAAAAAAAATACACCTACCAACAGCTCTAAAGCTCACTAATCTGGGGTGGCTGTGGCACAGAGGGTAGTGTGGTTGTCCGTTAACCCCAGGGTTGGTGGTTCGATCCCGGCTCCTCCTGTCCACACGTCGAAGTGTCCTTGGGCAAGACACTGCCCAAGTGGCAAGACACTGCCCAAGGGGGCACCGGGGGCAGGTGGAGGCCAGCATGGCAGCTGTGTCCCCATGTGTGTGTGAATGGGTGAATTAGACTACTGTTAGAGTTTAGATTACTGTTACAGCGCTTTGGGAACCATTTCAACGGTTGAAAAGCGCTGTATAAGTAAAAGTCCATTACTAATTAGCAGGTTATTGATAATTTGGAGTTTTAGAGAATGTCTCATCCTGGATCTATTTCTTCCTTCCAGTCTTTATGCTAAGCTAGGCTAACCACATCCTGGCTCCAGCTCCATATTTAAACACACCGACATGAGATTGGTATCAATCTTCTCATCTCACTCTCAGAAGGAAAGCTAATAAGTGCATTTTGCAAAATGTTGAACTATTCCTTTAAACAAGGGTTTTGTCAGCTTTTTTTGGACCT
The DNA here is from genome assembly GCA_002120245.1 of Maccullochella peelii. Taxonomy (NCBI): domain Eukaryota; kingdom Metazoa; phylum Chordata; class Actinopteri; order Centrarchiformes; family Percichthyidae; genus Maccullochella; species Maccullochella peelii. Next base: position 42,217 of record LKNJ01002775.1, on the reverse strand, counting down.
CTGGCCCCATTTCAAGATCCCAAAAATCTCATGAGAATTGGAATACTAATACCTTCATATTCAATTAAATATCATACAGGAATAAATGGGATTATAAAGACACAATGCTTAAAATTAAATATTTGTACTTATTTATTCATTTTATTATTTCCATTTATCTTAGTTTGTTTCACAAATATCAGTGTATCAACATAAGACATACCCCATGATTGCATCTACATATCATATCACCACATAAGGTTCAAACCCCAGGCTTGAGAAACTACTTTATCAGTTCCAATCAGGTCAATCTCCCAATGAAATTTATTGAGTACATAAATAAATCAGGTAATATTTTGTCTATTGTCTACCATTCACCAACAATCCAGTCCTAAGAAGCCTTTATCTGCTTGGCATTTGCAGTCTTGGGAGGTATGATCTGAACCTGGAAGGGGATGAAGAACTCTAGAAGTGCTTTTGTGTCTTTTAAGTCCAGAGAATAATCCTGAGCGATCTTATTTGGCGTCCACGTCTGAGGCTTACGCTGGTGGCTGCTCAGTGCCTTCAGAGCCTCCACGATTGTCAGTTTGCCTTTAGGGACATCTGTGAGCTCCACCAAGCCGTACGGGTCCCCTGGTAAACTGAACCTTAGCGGCCGCCGCTCCACTTCTTTACTCTCTGTCACTTTCTTTAATGCCTGTGGGGAGATTAAGCAGAAGGAAATGAGTCTAAAATACTTACAACCCCTACTGTTTTGTAACATACACAGTTCACTGTGAAGACATTTCAATATACACTATGTTTTAGAATGAATGCTAATGTTGCTCCCTGTCTGCTGGATGTGTGAATAAGAAACAGTTTGCCAACAGGCTAGCTATATCAACTTTATGAGGCCATACTATGTCAAATGTGTGTGATTTTCAGCTTGTTGTGGAGTTCTGCCCCCAAGTGGCCAAAAATAATTAATGTGGCTTCAAATATCATTTTACATTACTTATTACCAAACATGAGGGCCCTGACATGAGGGCTGCATATGACCAAGAGCACAAAACTGTTGCATCATTGTCACACACACACCAGTGTTGCCAGGTCTGCGGTTTTCCCGTGTAATTGGCCTACTTTTTAAGTGTTGCCGCAGGTCAAATTTTTTGTCTGCTGGTTGGGTAGACCTATTTTGCATGCAAAATACAGGAATATATCTATATATAAAAATCCATATTTTAAATGAAATAACTTATCTATACCCAAATCATACCAAACTGATCAGCACGTACACACATGGACATGTCGCACACCCACATACATATACACATGCCTAATGCTCTCAATCCCAAATCAGCTAGCTAGCTGAAATAAGGTATTGCATTAATTACAGTAAATGCATATCAAGAAGAGAGAGAAAAGGGAAGAGAAAGCAAAAAGACAAAGCAAAAGGTTAGTTTGTGAATTGGTATACAAGTTCAGAGCTATATTTTATTTATAATTTACTGTATCTACTTACACAAGGCCATATTAGGACCTAGGTGAAAGAACTGTTTAAGGAAAAGTGCTTTTAATGCTGGCACACTAAACATTTATGGTGTTACTTTGTAGATATTACAATACATTTGGCAATGATAGCAATGCTGTTGTACTTTTAAAGCAGTGCATATGGTTATATTGGGCTGGTTTTCTCACACACACCTGGCAGACCTGGCAAACCTGACACACACACACACAGTTCATATCACTGTTCTTAGGTCCTACATGCAGTCACAGACTTCAGTGTTTTCTATCATTTCAAACGTTAGGAACAGATTCAGTGAGCTCCTGTTTCCATCTCAACCCAACCGGTCGAGGCAGATGACCGCCCACCCAGAGCCTGGTTCTGCTCGAGGTTTCTCCCTGTTAAAAGGGAGTTTTTCCTTGCCGCTGTCGCTTGTGCTTGCTCTTGCTCTTGTTGGGTCTCTGTACACATAAGGAGTCGGTCTAGACCTGCTCTTTATGGAAAAGTGCCCTGAGATAACTTTGTTATGATATGGCGCTATATAAATAAAACTGAATTGAATTGAATCTACTAGAGGTGACTGACTGATAATGTCACTATAGCCTAAAAATGAAATATCCTTATACTGCCATTCAAATTAAATCAAATAAAACACCATCATCAGAGTCATTCATACAAATGGACAAAGTCGGGGTCTCAGTCTGACCTCTGCTGCTGGATCTTTCGACTCCACGTACACAGACTTGAGGTGTGTCAGCAGATGGTCGTTCCTCTGGTTCACTGAATCCGCTGCCTCCACTGCTGAAACACACACAACATGCTCGTCAACAGGGAACCGGTTCCCGAGGTTTCACTGGAACGCTTAATTGGTTACGAGGCTGAGGAATCAGCTTGGTAACGGTATGACCCCAGAGGAAACACTTACACGGAGGTTTCAGACACTCACCTTCAGAGCTGCCGGCGGAGGGCGGGAGGCTGACCGCGTGTCGCGGTGCTGCTGACGGCTTTTCCTTCGAGATTTCTCGGTGTACCCGGTTTTCTAGGTTGAAATTTCGGAACATACGCACAACCCGTGCCCCCATGTTTTAACAAGTTACCAAAGACCTGGCTAACAATAAAGTTTAGTCAAACTGTCCACGGTGAGCGAGAAGGCTCATTTCACAATGGAAAGGCGAACCAGCAATTAACAGCGACGCCATGTGGTTGGAAGGCATTTCTTTTTTTCAGAATTTTAATTTCTGCTTGTCTATTTATCTGTTACAAGTTATAAATCCTCAAAAATTTAAATTATCAGGAAACTATTAAAATTCATGAGAAGAGTTTGAGATATTAGGCCTAAGTCAAAATTCTGGAGTTTTGATTTACCAAATTAAAATAATGAAATAGCAAGTCCAAACTTAACTATCCCCTAAGTTTGACTTAAGAAATCTCATAATTTATGTCATAATTGTATGTTGTTGTTGATGTTGTTTCTATATATACTTTTGATATATATTAATTGTTTTCACCTACTTATATGTATGCAATAGCTAAATAGTCTCAGTAGTTTGACACATGCCATAAAACCTGCCACAACCTGCCTGCCAAAAACATCTAATGTCGCTCCCTGTCTGCTGGATGTGCGAATAGGCAACATATGTTGTGTGTGACAATGGTGCAATTGTTTTGTGATGTACACTAGCTGCCTAATAAAGGCAAAATGTCCCAAACAATACATTTCAAAAATAAATAATAAATTCATAAAAATGAAATACAAATTAAAAATCTAAAATTAAAATCAATATACATACATATTAAGGTCAATATGTCTGGGATTTCAGAGACACAAAACAAAATGTTTGTGTATGAAATATGACCAATGATTAAAAATATAATGATCATTTGACATTCCTATCCTCCACTAATGAACTTTTATTTTGAGTGGGCGATCCTAGGAACGTACTTAATTGAGAAATCCTTCAAAATAATTTAACAATGTCACAAGGAAACAACTGCAATGTTGTTTCAATGTCAGAATTCCTTTTTATTGACTTGATTGTGGTAAATTGCAATATTAAAAACTGTTATGGACTATATATATATATATATATATATATATAATTTAGAAAGGAAGTCACTTATATATATGATATTTAGTTCTTGATCTATGTAATAATAGATGATTCTTCCTTTGAGTGTAAAGCATACATTTCTACAGTCTACAGTTTAAAACACGGTGAGCAGTTGCACGGCCAGCAGATGGCAGGATTTCATATCACACACTCAAAAAGGCCTCAACATCCAAAAAATGGTTTGCCTCTTTCTAAAGTTCATGTTTTATCAGTGCTGGTTTCCTATACACATCAATCCTCCCTCTGTTTGTCACAATGAGGTTTAATTTGTTAGTAAGACAAAGAAAATAAAGCAGTTATCAGTTCCATTCCCAAGTGTTTTGATCAGGCCAGAAAACAGAGGTCACTTTTTGTATACGGGAAGCCATATGGAGCACATCTGGAAGTGATTATTGGCTCAATCATAACAAAACAACCCACAGAATCTTTGTGAGGAGAGGAATGGAAAGAAATTTCACTCACTTACTGGTATATGACTCCTGAGTCAGGAGCTGATGAAAGTCACTAAGTCAACAAAAGGCCAGAGGTTCTCAGCCAATGATGCTTCTCAGTTACATCAGAGCTCTGCACACAGCAGGGCAAAACAAAAAAAAAATTATCACCAAAGTGCTGTGAAAGTGAATTTATTTAGTTGATGATAAAACTAAATAAACCCGAGTGGTTATTTGCATGGGAGTGTTTTTGATTAAGTTGATAATTTCTATCCAATGTTATTTACTGCATGGAGCCAGTGGATTTAGCAATACTTAAATAATACAGCTCTGAGGCACGTTGATGCATGTGAGGCTTTAAGAGCAAGGAGGAGTCGAGTGTCTAGACTGTGTTGACTTGTAGAGTTACAACAGATGTGTATCAGCATCGTCAGGAAATAAATAAAACCTTCCACTGTTCAGAAATCCATCACTGCTTATACAGGCTTAGTGAATTACTTAAGAAAATCAGTTTGTCTGCATTTTTATAATGCAGCACTGATTCCTCCGGTAAACTGCTTAAGTGTTTATCAAAAACAAAGTTAAAGGTATGTTTATAGATGATAAAACAATACTTCAAAGGCAGTATGACTACTGAATGACTACTGAGCTGTGCTTTATAACCATATTACCATAGAAATTATACATAGACATATATGGTGTCTAAGAGAGTGCACTTAAAAGGATAAGGTTGGTGACATTCTATATTTTTCTTATTGTCAACAAATCCCATGTGCAGACCCAAACCAACACTGAATGTATCTTATACAAGTATTGTGTGTGTATCAAAGCCTGATATATCGTCTTCCTCTGTGCCATAGAGCTCCATTGTTCCAAAAACTATTAAGACACTGAGCCACACTGTTGCACTGGCTGTGTGTTACCATGAACACACACACTGTAGTTTATTTTGACTCAATCCCACATACACCGTCCTGCTGAGGTAAATACTTAATAGAACACCAAATGTGTATTAATCTACTGCTGAAAATAGTCCCCAACAAATGCACTATTTCCTCCTGTTTGAGTAACGTTTGATAAAAACTACAGTCACCAGCTGTTTTAGGAAATGACTGAGCCTTTTTTTAAAATGAAATGAGCTTGGAGCTGAGACACAGACACATTGTTAGTTTGGGTCTTTGATGGGATTTGTTGACAAAAAGAAAAATAAAGAAGAAAGTCGACCCCATCCTTCATGAAAACACAAATGTACATCTTCTCCACTTTGACAAAACATTGTCGCATTTAGAAATAAACACCGCAAACACGTAAAGCACCAGAACATTTTGAAAAATATCCACCAATGTAACAATACATATGCAGCACGAAGGAATGTGCTGGAAATAAAGAAAACACAATCAAATTAAGAAAGGTCAGTCGCACGCTGTACACACAACTAAACTAAGTTACGACAGTGTCCAGGGGACACTAATGCTGTTTTAATGTCATATCGAAGTTATCATTGTTATGAGATTCTGACTTGTAAATAGCATTCGCGTCAACATCTAACATCCATCCATCATTCATTTTATTATTTACACCTGTACTTTTCCTTCTGTGACATGTTGAAATGTCTGTTGCGAGAGAGGCCTGTTAACGAGACATCAATGTATTTGCCAGATGTTCCCCCCGAAAATTGCCATTGCGTTCTGTTGGACTGTTCTGTATTTTCTTGTTTACAGTTAAAACCTTTTTAGTATTTATAAGAAGTATACAAACATTAATCAATGTTTTTTTATACTATAATGTAGTTCTATGCAGTTCTAAAGACATTTTTAAGTATTACAGTATATTTCAACAATCATAACTTCTCCTATGAAGACAAACTTTATATTATTACAGCTGTGTTTTACTATACTTTACTATACAGCCCGGTGCACCGACACCACACCGGGCTGCCCTGTGAAAGCAGTGGACCTTGGCTACATGTCTGTCCGTCCTGCGGTGGCCGGCGTGCAGCGATGCTTTGTTGCTTTGCCTGTGTTAACTGAATATGCATTTACTGTAGTTAATGCAATACCTTATTTCAGCTAGCTAGCTGAGTTGGGAACAAAAAAAACACAGACCTGGTAACCCTGAATGCACCATGACACACTGAAAGACCGCCCCCTCATTTGAATAATGAAGCAGAAATGCATACAGAAATGTAACAAGGAATGCGAAGGAAAAACAATCCAGAAATAAATAAGTTTGGGTAAATAAATGGGGGGGGAATGCAAATTTATTTTTAATATTATTTTTGGTGCATTTAATGGCATATTCATTTATTTATTGAGTCATTTATTTCTTGATTTCGTGATATAAACCATTTATTCAGTATATATATATATATATATATATATAGTTTTATATATAAAATGTTACCTAAATGCTAAATGCACTATATGTGTTGTTAAAGTCGTGAAGATAGTTTTAGCTAAAGTTGCAGTGTGTGGAGCTCTCTTGGCCACCGTAATATACATATATTTTCACACACTCACTTGACACAACACACAATGGATGCCCACCTATGCATGTAGTAATTTTATTTACAAATTGTAAAAAAAAAAAAAAAAAAAAGAGACCATAAAAATATATCTTGCTTTCACATATATACATTTAAATGCATTTCTTTGAACTATGTAGACAGGACAAATCTCAAGTACAGATGAGGCAACTGTATTATAGTGGCTAACCTTGAGGTCTTTATACAAGGCAGGACCTCTGAACACTACCAAAGACAAACTTCACTCAGACTCAGCTCTAAAGCTCCACAGAAGCTTATTACATCAGAGGTGATCTGGTTTCATCTTGGCAATTCATCGATTCCTATTTGGAATCAGTTGTTTTTCCCATTAGGTAGATCTTATGAGTATTAGGGCCATTGTTCGAAAAGAAAAATCTGAGATTTCAAGAATAAAGCCATAATATTTTGGGGGAAATGAGTCATAATATGGGAATAAAAGTCATAATATGATGAGAATACAGTTGTAAAGTTACTATCCTTAAGCCCCACTGAGGCAAATTAGTGATTTTGGGCTATATAAATAAAATTTACTTGAAAACTAGAAAAAGTAATAGAGAATAATGTTGCAATTTCTATAAAAAGTCATAATATTACGAGAAAAAGTCATAAAATTCAGAGAACAAAAGTTGTACAATTCAGAGAATAAAAGTCATAATATTACAAGAATAAAATTCATATTATGGAAATAAAGTTCATAATATTACTGGTATAACATCATAATTTGGGTAAAATAGTCATAATATTATAAGAATAAAACTCATAATATTATGAGAAAAAGATTGTGATTTAACAAGAAAAATCTGCACAGAATGTGTACGACTAAGATATAAGTAGAAATAAGTATTTAAATAAGCATCTCATAATGTTATGACTTTCTCAAAATAATGAGGTTTTTTTTTTGTAAAATTACGACTTTTTTCTCAAAATGTCAGGGTTTTTTTTCCCCTAACGGTGGCCCTAATATTCTGTCATAAGACCTGGCTCAGTCTGAGGTGTGGGTGCATTTAGTGCATCATGAACATCAGGTCACTCGATCTGTAGTTGGACGACCCCTTACACGCTCATGATGTTAACACTGTGTGTGAGAGCAGGAAGAGTAGAGGTACAATAAGATGAAGCAGTCAATCAGAAGGATGGTGTAGAAACATCTCTGCGTGTGCAAGCTTCGACCCCTCTGAAAGCGAGTCAGTAACACAGCCAGCAGCAAAAAGAAGGTGGCAGTGTTCAGGAGGAGAAAGAGTCTTATGTAGGAGGCTGTGCTGGACAGACCTTCGCCCCCTGCAGTGGCCACCACGTGAACCTCCTTGAATTTGCGGCCCTTGACAAAGCCCCCCTTTTTGTTTTTGCGGCCGTCTGTATAATCCATAAAGGCCCGCGAGTCTGCATCCCCCTCCTCTGGACTGTCCTCATATGTACGCTTTGAAGTACTCTGTCTCTCCTTCTTCTCATTCACCTCAATCTGTGCAAAAATATCAGGTAGACTCTCAGAAAGCTTCTCAACAAGGTTCACTTTCTTCCCCCCTTTATCCTTGCCCTGTTTTTTAGACATAGAAAACATCTTCTCGATGACCTCCTCCGTCTTCTTCTTGTCGGAGAACTGGAGGAGGCGCTCTGCAGTCTTACGGAAGCTGGCAGTGTTGAGAACCCGTCCTAGGATGTGTCTCTCCATCTGCTGGAAGACCGGCTTGACGTGCTGTAGGTTGTCGTCCATCACGTTGACATATTCCTCTACTTCCTCAGGTGAGCTGTCCACTGCAGCCGCCGCCTTCTCAAAAACGATCTTCTTGTGGTCCAGCAGCACCATGGCAAACAGAGGCTTGCTGGTGACCTCCCCGGTCAGCAGGTAGATGGTGTAGGTGTGATCCTTGGTGGCCAGGTAAATATCCACCCTCTGGTCATCACCACGCAGGCTGAAGCTCTGTACATCCACGCCTGGTCCAAAGAAAATGTAGGCTACCCTGGTGTGAGGGTACCTCAATGGCATTGTGACGTTCACAAAGTTAGAGCCATTATATGGGTACCCGCGAGGGTAATTCCAGTAACCTAACACACCTTTGTTACTGTAGCCTGTGTCATCCATCCAGAACATCTTATACTTGTCTTCACCATGTGATACAAACGCTCCATGAACACCATCTACCTTTGTACCTTGGAATGGAAGGTCTGTGTTGTGAAAGAAGGCACTAATGGCCCTGGTTGGGCTGTCTGGATCCAGGTGAATGTGGTCCACGAGGAGCAGGAGCTGTGGGTGAAGAAGGAGAAGGTTTCTCTGGAAGTTCCTGATCTTCAGCTCTGGATTATAAGCAGAACGTCCCTCGCCACGGATGAAGACAATTCCCTGTCTCTCCATAGCAGCTTCTACTCTGCCTTGGGCATCAGCCGCCAGACCCACCTTGTACTTCAACCACTTGGAATCGCAGGCTTCCGTAACCTGTCCAGCCCATGGCTTAAAGCAACTACCTGACACGGCTGAGCCAAACAACACCACATTGTTCAACAGAGTGTATTTGGGTCCGTACAGTGCCTCAGTGATAAATGGGACACCATTGGGTGCAAAAGTGAAAGTGTTCTGATCAGGGTGCTCGTGGCCAGCATTAAAGTTCCTCCACCCTTTGATCCACTCTTTGTACTTGTTCCTGTGAACGATATCGAAGATGGCGCGTCCCCCAAGCTTCCCCGATTTGAAGGAGAGAAAGGAGCAGTTGGTGTCTGCAGGTAAAGCACTGCCGTATGTCACCACGCCCCAGTCCTCAAAGTAGTGGAGTTGGGATGTTCCAAAATCTGATGGAGGCTTGGGAATCAGGCCCGGGTCATACCTTCGGAATACCATAAGAGGACGGATATCAGAAAATACCAATATGGACATCAAATTCAAAAGCAACCACTGACTAAAATTCTCACCAGTTTAAAAGGTATTCAATACCACTCCATGTTTGTCTGCTGAACCTGAAACATCGAAATGAGCTAGAGCCAGCAGGAGGTTAGCACAGCTTAACTTAAAGACTGGAAGAAAGGGGGAAACAGCTAGTCTGGCTATGTCTGTACAAAACCAAAATGAAAAAACAGGAAGTTAGTTTTGCAGGAAGTTATGTGCTGGAATTATTTATTGGCCAGACCAGTGACTTCCTAGAGTGTTGGGCCAAGAAAAATTTACAGCACGCCACAACCTGTAGAGCAACAACATGCTGTTTTTACATTTTGCTTTTTGGACAAACAAGATACAAAGTTTTAATTAGTAAGCTTTAGATTTGTTTTAACCTTTTAAAACAGAGCCAGGCCAGTTGTTTCCATTTGCTTCCAGTCTTTAGCATAGAAGTCTTTAGTGGATAAAGCTGGGATACAAATACAGCTGAAACAATTAGTCAAGTAATCAATTTGTCAACTGACAGAACATTAATCAAAAACAATTTTGAGAATCAATTATGTCATTTCAAGGAAAATGCCAAACACTTGCTGGTTCCACAGGATTTGCTGCTTTTTCTCTGTTTTATATCATAAATTGAACACTTTTGAGTTTTTGACTGTTGATCAGACAAAACAAGCAATTTGAAGACATCCCCTTGAGCTCTGGGTAAATGTGTGTCTCAGACTATTTTCTGACATTTTCTAGATTAAATGACTAATCAAAAAATAACTCACCATTTTAATAATTTATCATAAAAATAATCATTAGGTGCAGCCTTAGATTCAAATATCCTGACCATGGCAAATCAGCGGATATAAGAAATGTATCAGAAAACAGAAAAAATTGCAGTCATATATTTCCCATTATGAAACCAAATTCAGCAGCTCACCAGATGAACTCTGTGTGGAGAGTACACCATCGCTGGCCTTTTCCAGCCTGCCCTGGCCCTTCCATCACCCTGTTTTGATGAATCAGATCTGCCAGCCAGTTTCCACTGCCATTACGCAACACATAGCGGTCCAAGAAGACCAGCTGGCTCTCTGGCCCGTAGAACCAGTTGTAGTTGGAATCTGCAATGGCTACAGTCCGCTGAAATCCTGGTGAGACAGTTAAAACACACAGAGAGGACAACTTCAGTGGTGGCCGTTAGAGGTGTCATGCAGAAATATTTGATATCATAATTAATGGGCAACAGTGACTTGACAAATAAAATGCAGATGTACTGACTGATGTTGAAGTTTGTAGTGTGAAAAAGGCAAAACATATCACTTTAAACAATATGTGGATTCTTTGTAAATTCCTACACACTACCACACAGAGCTCTGCACAATATATATGACCTTGTGGTCACAAATATGTAACAAAAGTGCCCCTCCCCCACCAAACCAAATGCAAATTGATCACACGTTTTGTTGTCTCTAATTAAGTAGGAAAAACTTGCACTCTAGTGGTGAAAGGCTTCTTAGAAACCAGCTATAGTAACTACAGTATGTAATCACAGTCAATCATTTTTCAACCAAAAACAATTGCAAACAAAAAACAGAAACACTCTGTCAAGTAAAGTCTCTTTGCACTATTCCTATGAGCTTGGCTAAACAATGAGCACATTCTTCAAGATATTTATTACAGGAATTGAGGTAATGCTATTGCAGATTAAGCATGGATTATTTCCATTGACCAAGTCAAAATGAGCAGTGCTGCTAACATTCAATACAGTCCTGGAGTTATGATGTTAACTGTACATGTTTTAGCATTTGCTTGCTGTCAACTGCATATAAACACACAAACATACAGACACATGCAGTGAGAGGACAGCAACCATACAACTGGCCCTTCAAAAGTCAGCAAGGGGTTACTGACATGTTCACTGCTTTAAGTGCTTACACGTCAACTGACATTTCCAACTCCACACATGTAAATTGACAGTCACTTCTTTCAGCACTTGCACATACTATAACATTTCCAACTCCTTTTATCACTTGCCAGTGGCAGTGAGAGGACAGCAATAATCTGGGATGCTAAGGGGGAAGTTTATGATAATCTGGCCTTGTCTTCCTGTCTTGGGGGAAAAAAGCTGCTATTGTGGCTCCAGATCCGAGTCTCTCCTGGCTGTAATTAGAGGTGCTTTCTGAGTGCAGCAGTGCTGCCCAGCCACAATACAGAAACTGTTGGCAGGGGGCTGTGAAATGTTCGAGCCTGACATAGGGGCCCCTCCTCCGCTGCTGCCCTCCCCCTGACCTCCAGTCGAAACTTCCAGGACACCGCAGGACCTGCAGGTCTCAGCTCAGCTTTCAAAGGCATCCCGGAGGGTAATAACTACACGCATGCATACCCCATATCAGCTCAAAGGAGAAGCTACTCTACAGTGTGGCAGCCTAAGGTTATTTTCACATCTAATCTATATCCAACTTTTGGCATACAGCATTCTAGTGAGGACTAACTGGATGTTTCAGCCATTCATAGCTAGGTAAACACTTACTCACGGATTGCTGACCTGCTCTGTATTTGGCTGCCTAAATATATCCATTGCAGTAAAACGTGTATCACATAAATTTCACAGCTTTTTAAAAAGTAAACAAGTGTGCTGATCACAGCAGGTGAAGTGACAGTTACCGGGCAGGATAGTCCTGTACAGGAAGGCGAAGTGTTTAAGGAGCCAGGGGTGGTCAAAGTGGCTAATGGCAAAGTGGCGCTGCACCAGAAACATGTACTGGAACAGAGAGCGGGTGGTGTAAGTCCCGTAGGCCACTCCTTCATACAGGGAGCCATCCGTCACATCCTGCAGAAGGACCATGGACTTCTCCATGATGGACAGGACCTGCTTGGTCCACAGGTAGGCCTCCTGGAGGTAACCTGGAACACAGGAATTTGAGATGGTTACATACAGTCTGAGATCCCTAGTCTCTCCAATGCTTAATTATTTTGCCCAAAGTGTTGCACCAATGTTTCTGTATGTTTTTGTTCAGTTTTTGCCCATATACTGAAAACATGCATACTTCACATTGCTGAACAATTTACCAAAACATACCGTAGTGTTTTGAATGTGCGACTGTGTTTTTTCTACCTTTCTGGCAGTCTTTAGTTTCAGTGTAGAAAATAAGAAAATAACTTGCAGAAAGCAGCTTTCAAGCAGCTGGGTGTTGACATGTATTAAGTATGTAGTAAACGTTATGATGCTGCCATAGCCCCAATTATAGTCAAAATGATACCAAATTTGGCAGATAGGCTCTGAGTTCATATGAGTAAGTACGAGTTCTAATGGTCCAGCTCCTATCAATGAGAAAATGTTTTTAACAGGGTGATCCTTGTACCAAATTTGGTAAGAACTGAGCCAAAGTTGTAGGAGAAGTGGTGATAAGCCAAGTTTGAGAAAAAGTTTATATTATGGAAATCTAATTGGGTTCAAATGGACATGGCCAGTGGCAATAGGATATGGCAATATCCAAGGAATCCAATGAATCTCACTTCAATGACTTACATTTCAAGAGGTATGAGCAAAACTGTAAGGTGACATTAGTGATCTTACTTTTGAATATGAGAAGCAGATAACCATCGGGAACAAAGGTCCTAAATATGATTCCTGTAGCATATACAATCTCTCTTTTTTTTTTGCGTGTTTGTTTCATATCCCCATTGCTGCCATTGTAATTTTCTTTAATTTCTAAATATTTGTTATTTATTATTTATATTTATTATTATTATATTTCTATAGCACAATAAAAGGCAACAGCAGAATAAGCATTTTGCAAATTTGACAGTTGAAATGGAGTTTCTATCTTAAACTGTTAATCTGTGCCAGCATAAAAAATTAAGACGTAATTTGTAGTGTAGGCTATATTAGACAGGTGCTTGACTGCTCCATACAGCAGCAAGAGGTTAACTGCTTAAAAACTTTAGCTTCATATATTTCTTGTATTATAACTTCAGGAAACACAAGAAAGATGGGAAATGTGAAAAATATTTCAGTTCATCTTTGGACAGAGCATCATGACAATCGGAAAAGCTGTAGACAAGTATTATACAACATACCTGGCCAATAATAGATTTCTCCTCTTTTGCAGGAAAGGGGACAGCAGTAGTCCTCGTTGCAAGTAGCAGCCATGAAAGTGCTTAGCTTACTGAGAATATGTTCACACCAGGACTTGAAATGAGAGACTGTGCATTACAAAGTGACCAGGGCCTCATGTTTTACAGTATATGAGTGAGTGCGTTATGTCACTAATGGAATTAATAAAAAAACAGCATTACAGCAAACAATGCCTTCTTGGTCTATTACCTAAAGAAACCTTCCACACACAACATTTAGCTGTGGCTATGGAAAGCATGACACCATTATGGCACACTACACCATCTATACTCTCTCTCTCACACAGTAGATCACACACATAGAGTTTACTAGGAAAAACAAGCGACCACATAAACACTCCAGCCACAGTTCATTGAGGTATCCCGTGCCAGCAGCGGTAACTGGCTGGCACCCGCCCAGCCAGCCGAGTCCGCCCACTGGAGCCGTCCCCAACAGTGTTTGGTTTGAGCTTGGGGACCACTGGCCTACACAGAGCAAGCATTTACCATCAAACAAGTACTCAAGTACAAAGACCATATTTACACAAACAGCTTCACCAGCACTCACACAGTCCAGGGCCACTATTCAAAGCAGTGCAGGCTTTGAAAATTTTCAGTCACTGTCCTCAAAATAAATTAAAAACATTATATGAACATTTAAACAGATTAGGTTCAATTTGTATAACAGCTTTGTGGGAAAACTACACACCATTTGTGTCCTGGACTATCATAGCCTGAAAAATGCTCAATAATCTGGTTCAAGTTTCTTAAACCATTTATTTAAAGTTGCATTTGTTGTTTTTTTTGACCACTTGGAGGCAAAGGAACAAGTTCAAAATACAAAATTTGTCATATTATTTCCTTGTAAAGTTTTGGCTTCTGTTTTTGGCTAACATTAGAAAACAGACAGTAACAGAAACTATAATGTTAGCTAATGACGCTACAAGCTACTCTTCATTTTGAGCTATAGCTACATTACAGTAGCAACGCTAAACTACAATGTACATAGAAAAAGTTGCTTAATAGACTGAAACTATTTCACATTATGACACATTTACTAAATACACTCATTAGTTTACTTATAAATCAAATGATTCTGGTCGTCAAAAGACTCCACTCTGCAGTGTAGCTGTAGCAACGTTACTCCACAATACTAGCAAACAGTTGCCTACCTAGTAGATCATTCGGAGTCCTACCCACATTACAAAGTTTAATACTCTCCTTCCAGCTCTGTTTCGGTCTCCACCAACCCATTAATATCTGGTTTTTTAGCTTGCTAAATCTTGGGCTTTACTAGCTAGTTGCTAACTGCTGTTTGGTGCTGTGTAAGTAGTGTAGAGTGGGTTTATCAGACCTTTTTTGCTTTATAGCTGCCAGAGTTTGGGGGACCAGAAGCCCAAAACAATGAGCTAAAAGAAAAAAGCTACATAGAGCTGATGGTAACTGCATATTTAGGGATAATTCTTTGTGGGTTTCATTAGTAGAGCTTTTAGAGTCAATATTTATTTTTCTATTGCTAGCTGTTAAAAATTATATTACCACAACTTTGCATAACACTCTGTGTGAAGTACATCTTTCCTGGGATAAATTAGCCTGGGATGCAGTAGCATCGGTAGCTTGTTAGCAAAAAACAAAACAAAACAAAGAAGACCACATCACATGAATACAGTAACTCTGGTTTCAGCTCTAGTTTCCTCTGTTTTCCCAGAGTCTAATAATTTGGCTAGTTTGCCTAATGACTAGCAAAGGGAGTAATATTGCTGTCTCCCATGCTGTTAGCCAGGTGCCTGGTCTGGACACCCAGATTTCTCCATCAGCACACTTTTTGCCTCCACACTTTAAGTGCTGGGAACTGAGTGTTATCTCTTGAGAGCACCGTCACCCTGTAGTTTAGAGGACTGTGCAAGGTCAAGGTATTTGTTATTTCAAATAACGCTGTCTGACTTGCCCTCCGCTCTTTCAATTTGTCTGCACATCAGAAAGTCACACATGGGTAATGGAGTGCAGTTACAAGGATCTTGTACATAACTGACCTGGGAGCTGGTAATCATTCTCTAGTTTATTTTATATTGGAGGTAGGACAGACTGAGTCAGTAATGAAATACGTGTTTCCCACAGGCTGACAGCTCAATTGTAGGGGAGGTGCATTCATGTGTTGAGGTATAGGTATGCCAAACGACTGTCCTACTAGGACATTTGCCATTACCGCAATTACGACATTCTCATTAATCTTTTCACAATGTCCATGCTTTATCATTTGCTTCCAGTTTGATTTTAAATTGTAGGATAATGGTATATGCTAAAAAGTAGAAAGGAGTCATAAAATCAGCTAAATAAAATCAGGAATGTCCCTTATGCAGCAATATATGTATATCTAAAGTATGCAAATGCTAGCTAACATAAGCTATAAGCTACTGGTCATACCAGATCAAGTAAGACTGTAGCAGCAAAAACCCTTGAGTGCAATGATTCAACTTTTTATTTGTAATTAGAAATCACAAATTTTAAGTTCTTTCAAAAGTTATGTAGTCTCGCGGTTTCATGATAAGCACCTAAGCCCGCAGCATCGACTGCAACATTCATAGGATAGGTGCCTTCAAATGGGGTAGTGTTTACTGTATTTACAAGAAGAGTCCATATGAATGCCCCCCTCTTGTGATATTCACAACCTCAGAAGTGGAAATTTTCTGAAAGCTCCAAGTTCATATTTTAATTTTAGTCGTATAGAATTTTTCTTCATAATTTTATAATATGCCTGAGGAAAATGTTGATATAAATAGAAAGTAAGTATGTTTTGGAGAGAAGCGAAGAATGTCAAGAGAACAACAAGTTTTTTGGCGTACATGTTTCCGTTGCCTAGCAGCGGTGTTCTCACGACTTACCACTTGAAAACTACGCATATCGTGTACACGACTTCCCATGTCGTAACCACGAGCTCACAAGTTCCATTTGAAGGCAGCATAAGTCATGCGTCAGCCATTACAGTGTGAGTGGCCAGTGGAAAGGATGTGGCAGACAGGGGAGTTGGGTTCACTACAGATAACTGTGGGTAAACTGTGCACAGTTCTGTCCTGTATCACCTGTATCTGGAATGCACTTCTCCAAGCTGCTGCTGGCTTTATCTGCTTCTCTAAACCAAAGTCTGTCAGAGATGTCTAAGAAGCAAACTCATAGACAGTATGACTATTTCCAATTTAAGTGAGAGGCACATGAATTGTTCCTTGTAAGAGCATGTTATTTCAGGCCACAAAATAATGATAATTCCAATATGTCAGCAATGGGCTTAAAGCTTGTGTCAGATAACCAATGAAGAAGACAGAGTTTGTTCTTCATTTCTGGCAGTGCTTCTTGGAAACTTTCCATTCATTCACAGCCATCGTGTCAGAATAATATTTGGACATAATGTCATCCCTTTGCACAGGAAATGAATGATACATATATGATAATGGAATGCAGTCAGGCTTCTGCACAGTGTTAGACATGAAACCTAAGTGAGGCTGCTAAATGAAGCAGCTAAACTTAGGTTTTTTATTTTTTGGATCATTACAAATACATCTTTTAAGAAACTATTTTCACACCCCTGCTAGGTATGAAAATCTAATCTCCGCATGAGGTCTGCTGTAAGGCATACTTTTAACAAATAAAATCGGTCATAAACAAAGCACCCAAGCATTGGCTGAGCAAAATCCCTTCCCCAGGTAAAACAGACAGGCTGAGCTGGAGCAAACTCACTTTTTCCTGGGCTCGACACAAAATGAAATGAAGCAAAAAGAGGTCAGGCTATAACTCAGGCTTTTCGCCTGTTGTTGCCCTCTACAAAAAAAAGCCTCAAATAAAACCACTGTGACCACAGCGGTTCTCTGTAAGCCAGCTATCATTTAGCTCACATCAGGACTGGATCTTTTTTAAAACCAGAAATCAAATCCCTGTAAGTAAAGCAAGCTGCACTGCAGGCATTCACCTTCGGATGGCCTTTCTCTCAACAAAATATTGTGCAGGATATTGAGGCAAAAAGAAACATTAAGCAGTGAACAATCATGTCTAGTATCACAAGGGAATGCTGGAGAGAATAAGGATACCAGGCCTTAATGCAGAATGTGACAGAGTTATGTGGAGAACCTCATCTGGAGAACAATTACAAAGGATTAAGTGCAGCTATGGCAGATAACCTGAAGCTGAAATTCCAGTCAAAAATGTTCTCATAAGCAAACTGAGAATTTAATTAAAAACTAAATTAAAGTAAATAATTAAAGTCCTAAAGGAGTAAGTATGAAACAAATATCTGATGCATCACCTTTAAGGAATGTCTAGGCTTCAACATGTGTGTGGTGGCGGAGTGTGGTTGACCTTTGGGCCGATTGGCTGGTCGGTGGTGTGCGTCCTGCCAGCTGGTAAACCAGCTGGCTGTCCCAAAAATGCCCTTGCGCCCATCACCATTAATGGACGTTCCGTTTGACTGGATTGGGATAGACCTCATCGGGCCATTTTCCCGGAGTGCACGGGGATATCGCATTGTACTGGTTCTAGTGGACTACGCAACGCGATATCCCGAAGCAGTGCCTTTGCGCTCCATCTCAGCAAAGAGTGTGGCGCAGGCGCTGTTTCAGATAGTCTCCCGAGTCGGAATCCCGAAGGAGATTCTGACTGATCAGGGCACTTCATTTATGTCACGAACACTGAGGGAACTGTACGAATTGTTGGGCATCAAGTCTGTTTGGACGAGCGTGTACCACCCATAGACTGACGGACTCGTCGAACGGTTCAATAACACTTTGAAGTCCATGATTCGTAAGTCGTAATTGGGATAAGTGGCTTGATCCTCTGTTGTTTGCAGTGCGGGAGGTGCCTCAGGCCTCCACAAGGTTTTCCCCCTTTGAACTCCTGTTTGGTCGTAGGGCCACGGGAAAATGGCCCAATGAGGTCCATCCCAATCCAGTCAAACGGAACGTCCATTAATGGTAATGGGCGCAAGGGCATTTTTGGGACAGCCGGCTGGTTTACCAGCTGGCAGGACGCACACCACCGACCAGCCAATCGGCCCAAAGGTCAACCACACTCCAGCACCCTAGCTGGATCTGGTAAAAGAAAAGGAAGGTCCCAGCCTCAGCAAGAATGAAATTCAATACATCCTGGACCTGCGAGCAAAATTCCACACACTGGGGCAGCTGTCACGGGAGAATTTGCTGCAAGCCCAGGAGCATCAGCAACGCCTGTACAACAGAGGAACCAGGATGAGACAATTTGCACCGGGAGACAAGGTACTTGTATTACTTCCTTCTTGGGCAGCGGGCAGGTTGCAATGGCAGCGGTCTTATCCACCTGAGGCCGCGCCTGGCTGCCGCCCAAGAGGTGCCCCAGATTCTGTACCTCTCTCCGTCCAACCGCACACTTCTTCGAGTTGGTCGTGAGCCCCGCCTGCCTCATGGAGTCCAGCACTGCAGTCCAAAAAGCAGGTGAGGCGGTTTCTGGGGCTGGCGGGCTACTACCATCGGTTCATTCCGGGGTTTGCGGACCTGGTCAGCCCCCTGACCGACCTGACCCGAAAGGGTGCCTCAGATCTGGTCCAGTGGACGGACCAGTGCCAGAAGGCATTTGAGAGGGTTAAACAGGCCCTCGGGGGGGGGCTCGGCCACACAGCTCCCTGGCCTCAGTTGGGCGGTGGTGGTATGTGGTGGCGGAGTGTGGTTGATTGAGTTCAGCTGCAGAGGAGTGAGTGGGGGAGTGGCTCAGGAGTCAGCGTCAGCAATCTGGATGGCACAGGTGGTGAGCAATCAGTAATCAAGGGCTCTCTACTTAGTAGGGGCAGGGACTGCTGAGGGGTGGCAGACACAGAGACAAGACGGACACAGAGAGAGAGAGCGCCTGCGGGAAGGAGGGAAAAAGCCTGAACCCAGTGGTACAAGAAGGAGAGGAGCTGACTAACTCGGAGACGCCAGGCAAGGGAACCGGGAAGCCAGAAGGGTGTTCCTAAAGTTGTACATATTGTAAATAAAGATCTGTGCTCAGTCAAGTCAACGGTGTGGGTGTCTGTGTTTCACCCATCAGAAGGACCCTAAGCAGCAACATTACTACAATGTGATTTTGTGAAATAATTATATTTTCCACATTTTTCCACAAAATGTCAGATTTGATTAAATGATTTGATTCTCATCCTCAACTAATAACTGACAGAAAAAAGTTTATTTTCTGTTTCATATAATTCTAAACTGAAAATCTTTGGGTTTTGGACTGTTGGCTGAAATTATGATGGACATTTATCACCTATTTTTGACATTGTTTTAGACAAAACCATTAACTGATTAATTGAGAGAAATATGGGCAGATTAATCAATAATCGTTTAGTTCCTACTAACCACACTAAATCTATCTGGCTTTTTTATTCAACCTGCTATCCATCTAAATCTACCAGTAATTTCACAAACCTTTTATGTAGGCTGTTGTATGAACTGTAAAACCTAATTAACTTCAACATAGAGGATCCACATATCAGAATAAACTGATTCTTGTAAGTACGCTTGTAAGTAAAGTGAGGAATAAAATCAAGTTAAACATTCATTTGTGTCTGTATTTGGTCGTTTTCTCACTTGGCAGCATTTTTTCTAAATGCTGCGCATGTGTTTTCAAATTGGTGGAGAAGTTTTCTTAATTTGGTTGTGTTTTGTCTATTTGCATGTGTTTTCTTACGCTGCGGTGTGTTGAGCTCTCAGGGGCACCATAGAATCATTAAGAAAAAGCCTCAGAAAGCCGCAGCCACAGTGAGCAAATATGACTTCACATTCACCTGTATGTCTGTCACCAAGCCCCTTTATAGAGTTGCTAAAGGAGTCTGCTTAAGTATTTGTAACATCTGGTGAGAAAGTATCTCGTTATAATTACATCTCAAAATCTGGCATTCTATCAAAAATGACATTTTTACTGTAACCCCTCCACAACTGTATCCTTGGGTACAGCTGGGTGGAAATCCTCTAAATCAGCCTTAAGACCATGTGAGACTAAACCTCTACAGTGAAAACCAGACTAATGAAATTCCTTTAGTTGAGTTCAAGCTTTTTAATGCTGAGTACACAGAGCTGGAATGAGTGAAGGAGATCAAAAATCCTTTGTCATATCATATCAGAGACAGTTGAAGCTGGCAGAAAATATGTTTTTGATAAAAGGCATAAAGGAAGCTAAAATATCAGCCATATATGACCCCTGTGAAACCGTGGTGAAAGTGCTGATTATTAACTAACAAAACTAAAAGGTCCAAAACCCTTCTAGTGACACATACAGGCTGGCATGTTCATTACATCTCACAATACAAAAGTTGGAATTTTTAACAATTGTCAATGCCATTTTAAACCCTTACCGAATTGGGACTAAAAATGTTTGTCCTGAGGGGGACGCTACAAGAAAGGTCATGGAGTGTTCAAAATGCAATGCTATTCATCCTCTGGGGAGTATGATTGTGCTCAGTAAATTTGCACACACATGCCATGTGGCCCATTTGAATTTGATATTTCTTGCGCACAATTGGAAATTTTGGCCTTATGATGGTGCTAGAGGAAGTGTTAGGGGATCATGGAAAATACTGGGAATCATCCTCTCGGGAATATGAATATCTCAACCAAACTTCATTACAATCTTAGCCAGTGGCTTCTTGTTCTGGACCAAAGTGTTGGACATACTGACCCTGGGTCATGTAAACCAGGCTTCCTGTGAGCAGAGCCACACAGTTGGTGGGCTGGTGGTTGTGCAGGTACTGGAACCCCCAGCCTCGGACATAGGACTTCTCATACATCAGGCGTGATGTGTTGCCGATCACCTGGAGGAAACGCTCCTGCTGGCCCTTGTTCAAGTACTCGTATAGAAAGTCGTAAGCAGTGGCAAACCCAACCAAAGAGTGTGCCAAAGGAACTTCATCCCAGGGGGCATCTTTGACCAACCTGAAATACAAACAACAACACAAGGCTAAAGGCAAGGTGTCAAACATATGTGGAGCACGTGGGAAATAAACATTCAATGGTAAGCAGGTGTGAAATTTTCACTCTGGCAAATGGTTTATCATAAACAAGAAGCCCTTTTATTTGCAAAGCCTTTTAATTATCTTTAACACAGCTGTAAAACATCGATTCACTTTGAAAGCAAAAATAAAGATGCTAAGTAGTATTTTACACCACAACTGCAGCAGCACCATTGCTTACCGATAAAGAGACATAGTGTAGTGTGAGCAAATTCTCTCCTGGTTAAAAGGTGCTACGATCGGAGAATGCTGACTTCTGTGAATTTTAGGAGTGCAAAGTGAAAGGCGTTCTGTAATCATTCAGCTTACTTTAATTGAATGAAGACATTACCTGCAGATGTGGTGATGAAACCAAGCGACTCAATGTAATATGTTGAGATATAAGCAAGGGTTCTGTTGAGATCTGACAAAACACCAAGGTCATGACTTCATCTCCAGTCTAGCTTCTGTTCATTGAGGTTTTCTTTCGAAGGAGTTCATGAAAAAGTGACATGTTCTTGGGGTTTACTATCAATTCAGCAGATATTAGTTGAAATCTTCATGACCTTAACAAAGCATTAAAAAAAAAAAAACTACAGCTCCCATGAAAATTAACTGGTGCAGCAGTGTATAGTGCATCCATCCACGCACACCGTCTTCTTTCAACTGTTAGGCTGTAATCTCTGCTGTCTTAAAAACATCTTTACCATTCAGCCATCCCTGTCCATTCTCTTAGCTCACCACTTGACTGGCCTCAGTTCGTCTAGCTGGTAACCTTTAACCTGAAACGGCCTTGGGCTTGTGGACAATGGTGTTCATTAAAGGCCACTGTAAACAGAAATATAAATAAACAAATATATTACATTGTTTTACCATCCCTGTCTAGACTACTGAGCCTGGCAAGTGTCATGTAAAAAAAATATTTTTAATGAAATGAATATATAATTACAACATTGTTTAAAGGGTAAACATGCAAAATCTGAAGCATGTCAACTTACCTATGTCAAAAACAAAATAACATTAAATCTAAGCAGTCTGTGTATTTTACACTGCAGCAAAATAAACAGTGAAAGTCATTAGGCAATAGACAATCTGATCTAAATGAGCCATTTGGATTAATGCAGGGATTTTTTTCTCTTTTTTTTGGAACGGGAATACATGGATATACTTTGAATTTGTTGAACAGTGCTCTGTTTTTCTTTGACATCTATTAAACACATGTTAAAATGTTAACAATGCCATTTCATTTCATGTTCCTTTAAATTCCAGAACACAAGTTAATAATTTCAGAGCACAAATGATTCATTTGAGAACATGACAAATTATTTTGCGCGCACAAATTCGGTTTTTTTTTTCCCCTCTATGACCGGCTCCATAATAGACAAATGAGAGTGGAAAGAAAGACATACTGTTGAGAACGGCCATGTTGTACCGCTGTATTAATTTGTGTATTATTACAAATGTCATTGTGATTTTGAATGAGGTTTCTTTCTTACATCTAGTTTGGTTTCACTTCAGCTCTCTATAGATCCTAATTCCTGAACATCCCCCTGAAACTACCAGCTGCTCCATTAACTCTTAAGTAATCAGTATCAGCCATGTACGGTTTGATGGGTAGGGGAAGGGGTTGTTTGTGTTTATATAATATAATACAGATTCCAAGCTGAATTAACTCTTTTCAGTTATGTAATTATCTCTGTATATCGGCTGTATAATTTTCGACAATATTATGAATTTTTTAAACCTCAAAGAAGATGCACTTCTGAGAGTGAGAATGTGTTTGAAAATAAAGCATGGAATGGTAAAATAAAGTATATCAACAATATCTGGACAGGTTCATCCATGTGATGGTTTCCACAAGTTAAGTGGCAGCTGAGGTTTATTTGAAAATCACTCCCTGTCGGGTCATGCAAATGAACACCAAATGGATTAAAAAGCTTTTTAATGTTTCAATTTGTCCATATGGCAAAAAGGAAGACTGTAATAAAATGAATGCCAAGTCACTGTTGGACTGTATATTGAATTATGCCAAAACACACAAAATCTCACTTCTGTATGTTTGCACAGACTGTGCAAAAAGAAGAAGGAAAAAAAGAAAGAAGCAGCCACCAGTATGCCACAAAGCAGAAGTTCTCCATCGGAACATGGTTCATGGAGTTGTCAGAGACATAATTGAAGGTCATAAATACCACAGCTGACTGATTCCTAGAGCCACTTTGCACAAACCCTCAGAGGTTCAGTGACCATAATAAAAATGCAGCCAAGGAGAAAACTCATAGTGTGTTCTTAAGATGTGAAAACACATGCTCAGTGGCTTCTCCTTTTCTGCACTGTGACACACATACTGATATTGTGAAAAATGTCCTGCAAATTGCACTAATACTACGCCGTCTAAACCCCCCAGAAATAAGCTGCTGGAAAATCCCCTGCCTCCTGTTCAATGGCTGGAGGAAACACAGCAGCCATGCAGTAAAATGAGTGGAGGATTAAGCTGCTAGATTCCCTCCCTCTCTACATGGGGGGGGGGGGACAGCAGAGTTAATTTGGTACCTGGGATTCCCTTCAAGATTAACACACTTATATGTCCTTCTGCTGCTGTTATACATAGTCTAACATTAGAACAAAGAATACAGTATGTTTAATGACTTGTCAGTTTTCATACTATGAGCAACATAACACTCTATCCTAACCACTGGGAACAAGCACTGTGAGAGTCTCCAACTGCATTTGAGTAGTAGTCAAGTGGGCAATTCAATCTTTATTTTCTGTTTCTCTAGTACAATTTTAGACAGGATAATACAGTGGCAGAGATCGTATTTGATTCAGAAATGAAAAATAACCAACGCAGAGATTGAGTCTTACAAAAACTGTAATCAGGATTTAGGGAGAAAGAAATGTCTCGAGGCAAGGGAATTGTTGGAATAGAACAAAGCATATAGAGTCACACTACAAAGGATGTATGCTGTCAGTGAATATTTGCATTTAATCAGTATAATCAAACAACAACGTATAGTAGTATGTCAAAGATAGTATGGAAAGGTCTTACATCCGTAACTACAGATATATTGATTCATGACGACTGGAATTATCACAAATTTCATAAAATATGGTCTGGCATAGAGCACTGGTTATTAAAGATTAAAAGTCACAATCCCATGATAATGAATGGTAAAATGTAGCATAACAGTAGCACAAGTAGAGAAGACTTGTAATGGCAAAGAACTGACTCAGTAATGCATGTTACAGTGTAATATCTATCTAAAGTTTGCTATAATTCACTATTATTACTAAACCTCTGTAAATAATATTATAAAGAGTACGGTCTAGACCTGCTCTATATGAAAAGAGCCCTGAGATAACTTCTGTTATGATTTGGCGCTATATAAATAAAAGTGAATTGAACTGAATGTAAGCTACTGGTCACACCAGACCAAGTAGGGCTGTAGCAACAAAACCCCTGACTGTATCAAACTGAACAAGGGTGTTTTTTTATTGCTTTTGACTTCAACATCCCCTTTATAAGATGAAGATTTATTTGAAATTTTATTTCTTCTTTAAAAAGTTTTAGTCTCACTTTTCATAGATTTTCAAATATGTCAGATCAGCAAGATGATACATTAACACTTTATATAGTAACTATGCTAGACATTATAATGTATGTAACATACATTCTCCTATAAAAGCCAGTATTCAACTAAAGGCTGGGGGCATGGCCAGCGCAAAGAAAGAAAGGCATGTCACTAATGCAAGCTGGGTAAAAAAACAACAACATATTGTTGGGGTGAAATTACGTGTACTACAACAGCTCACATTTCAGTGTAATATCCATTTCCACAGCACAGTCAGTACAACAGAGTCATGCTATGATACTCACCACTCTGCTGCTTTCAGTGTTCTTTGAACAAGAATAACTCTTCATACTCAGTTAATTCAAGTCATTTCTTCTTTGCCGTACTCCTGATTGATGTTAAGCAACCACAACAAAACTCAACACTTCCTGAGGTTTTTCACAATTAAAGCCCACATATAAAAGGGAGGTTGCAGGACTTTAAATGTGAAAATTCTGGAGGAAGTGTTGAGTTTAATTTATGGAAGACAAAAGGTAAACAGGAAGGAAGTTCGTATTAACTGATGAACAGTGGGAATGAGAAATAAAGGAAGAAGAAATAAATTTATGTTTGCTAGCTAGCAGTATTCTTCTTCCCTGACTTTGCTGGTATATTGCTACGTTTCTTGCTGTGCTACCTTTACCAATTGTCAAACAGTGAAATGGAATGAAACTGTCAGATAGAATGTCTAAAGCCCAGTTCAGACCAAAGATTTGCGACGAGACGAAACCGTTTTAGAACGTCGCAGGGAAAAGTTGCAGTGGTGTGATCTGGCCCGTCTCAGCTCGACTCAAGCTGTCTGATGCCGCCGCCTGCGACTCAGCTTGTCAAATCACCAGCGGTTGGTTTTACAACGTAAGGCACGTCACCTGTTTCAAGAGCCAATCAGCACGTAGCGAAGTCAGCTGGTCATCTTGACCCGCTTGGTTTTTTTTATGTTTTCGCCATTTCATCAACTCTAGACTGTAGCTGTAACTGTAGCTCACTATCACTAGCCTCATTCATATTTTAAGACGCTACAAATTATATCCAGCTGCAAAAAACACCTGAAAAGCCGGCAGTTAAACCGGAAGTACAGAGAGTCGTTGCTATGGAATCGATACACCGTCTCGTCTAGTCGCTTTGGTGTAAACTGGCAGGTTTCAGAACATTGCAGACCGGCGCATTGCAAGTAGCTGCAAGTTTCAACTCGTCTCGTCGTGAATCTTTGGACTGAACTGGCCTTAACATGTCAGTCATGCATATCAACAAAATACTTGTGACGCAGTCATAAAAACATCACTCAACAGTGCCACTAGTGGTCAAAAACTCTGCAGGGTACCTTTAACTTGTGTGAACTTGTTAGATTGATTGTGAATGAAGATATAAATCTTGCATAACTGTGTTTAAACATCTGTCTGTAGACATTTATGATTTTTGTGAGATGAAGGCTAAGCAGAAAGCAGAAAACACATTTCTTTTTAAATTATTTTAAAATTACCAGATAATTGAATCTTTCCAGGCCTCTGAAAAGACTTAATTCATCAGTCTGAGAAGGAAAAAAATCACTCTTTGGCTAACTGTTCACAACTTGTTAACATATGCGACCTGTGACCGGGGGCCACAAATATATACAGCTTTTAAGGGGTCACAAGATGAAAATGTTAGGAATCATTGCTGCACACATTAGACAGAGAGAGGGAGGATTCGGGGGCCTAGCAGCTCATGTTTGTGCGGGGCAAAGTGTAAAACCTGAACAAAAAGTACACACAGAGACGTGCTGAATGATCAGTCAGTCGTCATTTATCAAGCGATCAAGTGACTGCTTCAAGCCTCTAAAATGTGAGGACTCATTGCTTTTATAATCCTTGTGGAGTGAATATATTTGGGTTTCTGTTGTTGGACCAAAACAAGCAATCTGAATATATCACCTGGGTTCTGGAAAATTCCCATGAACATTTGTCAGTATTTTATAGGCAAAACAATTAATAAAAAAAAACGATCAACAAATTATTCAATACTGAAAATAATCACTAGTTATAGCCCTTCTCACAAATATCCTAATTTGATTTTACCCTGGCGGAATTAAATATTTCCCTTCCAAAAAATCATTAAAATAGAAATTTTTGGACAATAAATTAAAAAAAAGAGACTACTAAGGGATCTGTGGGAACCCTGGTTTACATAATGTACAATTAGAGCAGAGTGGAGTCAATCCCTGTGTGGTCACCTGGATCCTGAACCTCAGTCTCAGCCCTGGCCGCTGCAGTGGGCTATTCAGCTCACATCTGAACATTTCATTTCCTTTCATGGGGGGGGGGGCAAACAGCTGCTAAACATATTTCCTGGACCACAGACTTATCGGACCACAATGCATCTTTACCAGAGCTCCACCCACACAGAAAAATGAAAACAATCTGGAGACTGACTGGAAAGCCTCTGAGGGAGAGTGTTTAGCATTGGGGATGGAAACAGATATGGGGTACCATCTGTAAATTCAGAATACATTCCTATTTTTCTCTGTAAAAAGAAAACAGTGAAAACAGAAATAAATCCTAAGAGGAGGGTGGTTCCAATTTCTTATGTAGAATTGTTCACAATAAGCAGACTGTTGCACATGGCCTACAATCTTATTGTGTCAAATTAAATAGATGAAATAATAAAAAGACAGAAAATGTACCAACTAGGCTGAGCTGCCATCCTCTCCATGTAGTCCTTGGCCAGGTCGAGGGCCCCAGCCCTGTGTGGGTACAGCAGACAGAACATGGACAGCACACCCAGGTTGTTTCCGTACACCTCGTTCCAGCGGGCGCTGAACTCTGCAGGGCTCCAGGGGGGCAGGTACTCCTCGGGGTGCTCCAGCATGGTTTCACCAGCCTCGCGGATCCTCCTCGCCATGTCCCGATGAGTCCCTGCGGCTGCATACTGCATCTCCTCCACATCCCCCCGACTGAAGTACAGCATGGGATGACCATCGTAGTTGCCTCCCATGAAGGGGATTCCTCCACTGGGGTCCACTTCCGCTGCTGCTGCCGCCACCACCACCACTGGGGCGAGCAGGGGCCACAGCAGACTTATGAAGAAGACTGTGGGGGCCCCGCGGGTGTGGGTTCTCATCGTCTCATCAGAGAGGGGATTGTGGCATAGCCGAAGGAGCTCAGCTGAGAGGGAGAAGGGGGGGAATTTTAGAAAGCCAGCACATATTCTGCACAGCCTTTTCTTACAAAAGCCCTGCATTCCTTGAATAATTAGATACAGCTGCAGTGCTGATGATGCAGCCTTTCCATACTGATGTAGGCCATTATTGAGCAGCACAGTTTCTTTAGTTACCAAAAATACCATGATACCCTTCTGCCATTAAATCTTCACTTAACAGCCAGATACGGAGGTTGTATCAGACCTCTGCACACTGTGTTACCTAATAGTCACTTCCCAAGATTTTCTTCTGAATTGCTATTGTCAGACAAGTCTAGCCATGCACACCCAGATGGCCAGACGAGCAGGCCTGGAGGTCATAAATGGCCCATTACTGAAGCAACATTACTCTGGTCTACTGAAACAACCTCTAAACCAAACTGCTGTGCTTTACAGAAAGACAAGAGTTGGCCCACTGTCTCTGCTCTGAACATGAGAGTAAATTCCATGACCTTAGTGGAGCTCTTGGCAAAGGCCTGGTGGAAAACCTTTTGGTTGTGATTTAAATGGCGTCTAGACTGGAGTCCATTCTAATGCAGTAAGTTGTCCAGGGTTTGCATGTATTTTGTTTTGTGTTTGATAAACAAGGAAAGCTCATAAAAATGCTGCCTCTCCTGAGGTTAATTTTAAAATGTGACCAAATGAGGCATCACATTCCTGTGTGGCGAACATGAGGATGGTCGACTTGTAGCCAAGATGAAATGATCAAGACAACTCTGGACAAATTTATCACACTAAAGCTGTAACTGTGTCAGGAGCCAAGGATCTAATTTTACCAAGGATGCCTGTAAGCCTGAACAAGGGGCCGTTCAGATGTCATGTCTAAAAATGTGTGGAAAACGCTTGGGAGGATGCGCTACTGTTGCGCCTACTGTTACTAAGCAACCAAATCCACAATTGGTAATTGGTCCAAATCACAAGCGGTCTGCTGTTGTGATGTCCTTGTGACGCAAGTCCTGTGGAGCTGAGATTGGTTAGCCTAAGTCTTGTCACATGACCTGCTGTGCGCTAGCTGCGAACGCACCTGAAGAAACAGGCACATCGCAACGAATGCGCAACAAATTTTCATTGAAAATAAGGAATTTGTGCGTGCAAAAGACGCAACATCTGAACGTCCCCTTAGAGTGACCTAAAACTTACTTAACTTACTTTGGGCTATTTCACCAAATTCAATGGATAATAGTTTGGTAGGGACTTGTAGTCGGTCTGTGCTACTCAAAAGTGATTTTGAAGTGAAGACATTTTTCTCTACTATAGCATCACTATAATGTATTCTTATGGGTACTTACAGCCAGGGGTGTAGCTAGAGTTTTAGAAATACTGAGGCTCCAAGCCTTCATACTTTATTTATTCAGTCAAACATTTAATCATATTTTCTGTAAATTATGTAATGCTGAAACGGTAAGTCATTTAGTCGATTAGTCATTTGACAAAAAATTAATTGCAAACTATGTTGATACAGATCAACTGTCGAACTATCTATCAAGCAAAAATGCCAATGTAAGGATTTACTGCTTTTCTCTGTTTTATTTCATTGTAAATTAAATATCTTTGGGTTTTGGACTGTTGACATACAACATAACAAGACATTTGAAGACATGCTCTTGGGCTCTGGGACGTTGTGATGGTGTTTTTCAATATTTTGTAAAATTTTATAGAAGTGGTTGGTTAATCAATCAGAAAAAACAATGAATAGATTTGTGGATAATGAAAATAACTTTTAGTTGCAGTCCTAAAATTAGATTTCTCAAAATGAAAGTGTAAATGTCGTTTCAAAGCCATTCCCACAATGCCATGAATAATCTAGTGAAGAAGTTAGGGGTGGTCGATATGGCCAAAATCTTCTATCATGGTATACGTAACCGTAACGGTATATATCACAATGCAGTACTCATTCTGAAAATTCAATTAAGTAATTACAGCTGGATTCGCAAGATCACAAGATCACACGAGAATCCAGCCCGGATTTGCTACATTGCCTGCCCTGAATATATAGTAGGAACACTAAGGGATAGTCCTTTATAGGGCTCAATATCAAACCTCAATATTTTCAAAGTACCAACTGTCATGTGTCTGTAGCACAGAGTATCGAAACGTGTCAAGTATCAAAAGTTTTTATCCAACGCAATGCAATGTCAGAGCCTTAGTCTTGTTTACTGATTATTTGATGAGTTATTTCCAGGTTTAAATCATCAAATTTTTCTCACTTCAACTATATTTTTTTCTGCCAAAACTTCTTATTTGAAGCTATAGCTATTTATATATCTATAAAAATATATAACAAAAAGTTATCTAAAAAGGGAGTTTTAATTAATTATACCCTATTTTATTATTAATCTATTTTTGTTCACCTAAATGTAATCAAAATTAAGTATATCGAGTATATCTAAACAAACCGGAATCAGACAAGAAAATAGCTGATATGTGTATGTTTGTAACTGCAAAATATAAACTCCTCCACTGTTGTTAATACTCCCAATTCACACAGAAGATACAGGACATGACCTCAGGGTCCTCAATGCTAGCTAGCGTCCTGCTTAAATTGTGTCTGTGCTAGGGAGAGACAACTAAATGCAACTGTGTTGCAAACACTGTAAAATAATAAGCCAAAAGCAATGAAAACTTAAATCAAGATGTGTAACTTGCCTCCGGCCTTAGTAGCTAGTTCTGTGCTGAATAAACCAAATGCAGTATGACCCATTAATATCACCCAATATTGTTCCATAGTTGTAAGAAGGAAAAACAGCAGAGGTTTCATTGTCAACCACCAGAAACTGTTATGGTTATACCCATAAAAGTCCTCTTCTGCTAAATTGGAATAAGATCCAATATTTACTTTTTCAAACTAACCTTTCGTTCGTCTTTCAGTTTTATTAAAAATTCTCCCATCACTAGGCCTACGACTGCGGCTGTTCTAGTTTTAGAAATCCCTCTCCACCAAAGAGTGAAGTGAATTTTTACAGTAATATCAGTTTATCGATGATATTGATAATCCAAATCTGCGCACAAAAGTAGCCTTGTTCCTTGTCGACCACGAAAAGACAGTGAAGAAAGAGCTGTGGAGGAAAAAGCCGTCTACGTTACCTGTCAGAAACGGTGCTCACAAATCCGTATTCCCTTCGTCACAACGGTCATTTCTTCCCGTCACAGCAGTGATTTTAGAAAAGATTATAAATATGGTTGAAAAGTTTGTTTTAGGGACGAAACAAAGTCAGAGAGCGGAGGGAAAGAATGTGTGAGTGCGGAGGGAGCGTCATGCTGGCGAATGAGGAGGGGCAGCAGGGGAGGGAGGCTTAAAGGAGACCTAATGAATTAAGTGGCTGCCCTCCTCCCACTCTGCTAGGTTAACAGGTAGTGAATTAAAAAGTTCCAAACTAATGCTGACCAGAGATACAGTATGGTACTGGAGTCTACTTTTTACATGACTTATATGTCTCCTGAGTCATGAATCCCCCAGCATCATTACTGAACATTTGGATAACTTTATGCAGTTTGAGTAGCTATTTGCTAGCTGCCTTTCACTTGACAACATTTCTGTTTTGGACAATGTAACTTTTGAAAGAGGAAATAACACATTCTTCCTCTTACAAATGAGAAGTTGTATTTATAGGCAATAAAACACCCCTCAATTGGGGTTTAGCTGCTACAGCCTTAACTGGTCTGGTATGACCAGTATGGCTTATGTTAGCTGCTATTAGCTGATGTTAGCAAACTCGATAGATATTGCTTTATAACTGACATTGTTGTGTGAGTTTGCTAACTTTATGACTCTTCTCTACTTGTGCTACTGTCACTATGTTTCAACATTATTCCATAATTATTATTATTATTATTATTACATGTGGCCCCGGTGACCACTGTACAAAAATGTTCATTTTATATACCCTTTCATTGAACCAGAAATGTTGTCTGGTGCACGGAAAAATGCATTTTAATCAGGTTACTTAACTGTCAGTGCTATTCACTATTCACTGTATGACTTCAACCAAATATTGCAAAGTCACATGTCCTTGCACACCTTATACCACAAGAAAAAGTATATGAACACATTGTGAAATGTGAAATAAATACAAAATTAGATCCTGAAAATTTAACCTGACAAGCAAGGACATATTTTGTATCACTCACTAACCCCTCATTTTGTGAGAGGTCCCCTTGCATATTAACTCAGTCACAAGTTTATTAGGCCCACCTAGCTAAAACTAATGCAGTCTAATACAAATGGTTGAGTTGTGCAGTTTAAAAAAATCTACATGTAGACTACACAGAATATTGTTCATACCATTGTGGCAGAAGAGTCACTGGATTTCAGAAATGTCTTCAAACAGTAGTAAGGGTCAACAAACCAGCTGAGGTGGGTATGCAGGGGTCTTTTAACATCAGTCCATGTGTAAAATCTGTAGTGGATAAGAGTTTTTTTCAGCAAATTGCAACAACAAAAGAAGCTAATAATGCTTTTGTCTGACAAGTGTGAAAAGTCAATGGAAAAACAGTCATGATTATTCACATTCAGAAAGTGAATGGCTTTTGCTATGGTATCACAAAAGCTGGTAACTACAGCTGAATCCTAATGGGGGACAGAAGTGAGACAGGGCTTTGACTCTGCAGCTCTCTGCTTTTCCCTGAAGATATCCTGTAGCAGTTCAACGTAGTGAGTTGCAGAGCTGCTTTGGAGACACAAGGGGAAAAAATGAAATAAAACACATACTTTAACTGCAAAAAAATACATTGTTGCTTCTCTTCCAATTTACACAAATTAGCTTCAGTCTCATGTGTTCCCCTTAAACCAGTGCAACTCAACTGTATACTCAGTGTATGTACAGTACAAGTCCTTGTTTGCTGAAGCTTGCAAAGAAAACTCAAAAAAGAGAAAACCTTATGTAAGAAAATTGTAGAACATTTTATTTCATTGACAGCACTTCAACACTTGAACACAGAATTGAACTTTCCCTGTGTTTTCAAGAACTTAAGACCACAAATGAATCCAACATAAGGCAAATGCACATGTTAAATTTTCCAGGTCAGATGAGCACAAGTAATAATTCACTTTGGATGACCAATCTCACATACATGCTGACAGCGGTATGCTGTTTACCATCAAAATATCTCTGTTCATTTTTGAGATGATGGTCATCTTAAAGGAACACTTTGACATTTGGGAAATCCTCTTGTTTGACTTGACTTAATCTGAGTCACATGAGAAGATTGAAACCAGTATCATCTTTGTGTGGTTAGCATAAAGATCCGGGATGTTTAGCCCAGCTTTATGTAAAAAAAATAAAAAATAAATAAAATGCCATTGTGGTTTTATGAGTTTAGAATTAGCTAATTTGTGACCAACATCAGCTAGGTGCAGTGATGGTATGCAGCAGTGCTGACGCTTTTTATTTGAAATTCAAACTACAGTTCAGACATAGAATAAAAGTAAGTATTTGGTATGTAATGATCTCTTCGAAACTATAATTCACAGTGCATAAGCGCAACAGGCCTACCTTGTACTCCAGTGGGGGGGCGTTTAAAATGGCATGTAAAATGCATGCCCACTCTGTTCTACTGCCTGCCCCTTAACAAACTAGGCTATTGTTGTTTCCTTTGCTAACGCATAATGGAGTAAACGAGGTAGCTGTGCTGAACATATTACACCAAATCATCTGAGAAGTAACATGGAAGAATTTTGGATTTGGCAAGATTGAAAAAACATGGACAAAGGTAAAGCTATTCGCTGGCATTGTTCATATTATTCAAACTAATTACTTGTTAGTTACCATTGGTTTGAACTTGACTTGTTGAAAAAGTGACATCCCTAACATGTCAGATGTCCTTTCCCTGTCCTGTTGTCAGGTTTACACCAGAATCTTAACAAAAAGTTTGGGCCCAACCCAAAACGGAACTGTAGAAAACCTACTCAAACTTGACGTGTATAAATTAATTATCAAAAAATGAGGCCCGAGGACATTCAGACTTGATCTGAATACACCCACAGATGATTAGAACTGAGTCAAAATGCGGCTGACCTGAACTGACCCAAATAGATGATAGCTAATACTGAGTCCGCTTGGATTAGGTATTAGACACATAGACATTGGAGTTGTTGCAAGTTGTAATTTTCCATGTTGGACTAAGGCTAACAATTTTGCTGTGGTCCAGTCTTAGTACTAAGCTAGGTTAAACATTTTGCCTGTGGCCTAGATGCAGATGAGATAAACCTGATATCAATCTACTGTGACGCGAAAGCAACAAGCAAACTTCCACAGATTTTTCCCAAACTGAGTGTTCCTTAAGTATCATGGCACAACTCGTCTATGCACACCGACAAAATAACCATTCAGAAGTCGGTTAAAGCATATCTCAAACTGGTACTGCATATGAATGAAGCACAAGTAGTCCACATTTTTACACAATCACTCAAAGAGCACATGTCACTGTTGCACCAAAAATAATACAGAGAACATCTAGCATAGTTGTCATCATCCATTATTATTATTAAGTGTTTCCCAAAGTTGTGTTTTTTGAAACAGCCAACACAAAGGACAGCATTGTGCCAGTTCTTTAGCAACAATGACCTGAAGATTAACACCTTATACAAAACTGAAACGGGGGAAACATTAGATCTTAAACCTTAAGTTAAGGTTACTAAAATGCATACAGTAAACTATACTTAAAAAAAGATTAACATTAACATTAAGAATAACAGTGTTATATAGAAATACTGACACAATGATTCCAACTGATTTTTAGGGAGAAACACACTGTGGCCACCTGGGTACTGCTTACAATAGATAGCATTCTTCATCACTTCAGGGATAAAGAGACAGTAAAATGCTCACTTTATTTCGGAAAAGTTCCAAGAATTCGGATTTTTAAACAATCTACCATAGAAAATAATAGGGGGGAGTCACACATGAAACAATAAAAACACTACATTTCCTATTAATACTGTATGCAGACACACACACACACACACACACACACACACACACACACACACACACACACACACACACTTATTTTGTCATATATTCACGTACGGTACACTAAACCACGAAACAACGTTCAAATGTAGGCGTTACTACACAGAGATACTGTGGCATACATTCACTTAGTTTCTCTGCAAGGGTGAGGAGTGTATGCTCCCTGTGCTCCAGATGGCGGCAGGGTCAGGTGGGAAACTACAGGCAAAAATGGAGGCACATTCCTCTCCTGATGCAGAGGGGTAAGGGATTTTTTTGTTTGTATATTTTTTTGTTTTTTTTGTTACTTTTTCCTTTTCTTTTTTTACGACAGACTCTCGCACCTCCTCAGCAAAGAATCCGGGGGCCTTGGGTAGTAGCCGGTGGTACAGGGCTTGTCGGGAGAAAACCTGGGGAACTTGTAATCCAGAGGGAGATCTGGAAGAGTCAAATCAAACAGGAGAGTCAACTGCAAGTTATCCAATACATGTGCAGGTCGTCTGTACGTTTAATGCACCACTGCTGCTAAAAAACAACAGCAAATGTTCAACAGTATTGTAGACTGGATTTTAAGTTTTTTTAAGTTGTTTTTTGTCGCTTCTTAGCCACGTGCCTCATTCTAACCACTTTTTCTTCCTCAACCACTTGTCTCTGTTGTACTACAGAAATGCTGGCGGTCAGCATGCTTCAAACGCAGTACTTTTAGGATCGTCAAACAATATCTGAAACCCCCTCTCACACACCTTTCCGACGTCGGAACTGCATCCGGCATTTTTTGTAACTTTCCAAACCCCACAGTCCGACCTTCACACAGTGATTGGCCAGGTGTGCAGAGGTAAGAAAGTATGCAGAATTTAAACTTCTCCAAGCCCTCTTTTCTTCTTCACACAACCACTTCCGTCACTTTTCTTATGTACAAACAAGTCTAACATCATAAATGCCTACGAGGGAAGATTGTCACTAAGTATGCGATGTTATGCCCATACAGTGCATCCGGAAAGTATTCACAGCGCTTCACGTTTTCCACATTCTGTCATGTTACAGCCTTATTCCAAAATGGAAGAAATTCATTTCTGTCCTCAAAATTCTACACACAATACCCCATAATGACAAAGTGAAAAAAGTTTTTTAGAGAGTTTTGCAAATTTATTAAAAATAAAAAACTAAGAAATCACATGTACATAAGTATTCACAGCCTTTGCTCAATACTTTGTTGATGCACCTTTGGCAGCAATTACAGCCTCAAGTCTTTTTGAATATGATGCCACAAGCTTGGCACACCTATCTTTGGGCAGTTTCGCCCATTCCTCTTTGCAGCACCTCTCAAGCTCCATCAGGTTGGATGGGAAGCGTCGGTGCACAGCCATTTTCAGATCTCTCCAGAGATGTTCAATCGGATTCAAGTCTGGGCTCTGGCTGGGCCACTCAAGGACATTCACAGAGTTGTCCTGAAGCCACTCCTTTGATATCTTGGCTGTGTGCTTAGGGTCGTTGTCCTGCTGAAACATGAACCGTCGCCCCAGTCTGAGGTCAAGAGCGCTCTGGAGCAGGTTTTCATCCAGGATGTCTCTGTACTTAGCTGCATTCATCTTTCCCTCCATCCTGACTAGTCTCCCAGTTCCTGCCACTGAAAAACATCCCCACAGCATGATGCCGCCACCACCATGCTTCAGTGTAGGGATGGTATTGGCCTGATAATGAGCGGTGCCTGGTTTCCTCCAAACATGATGCCTGGCATTCACGCCAAAGAGTTCAATCTTTGTCTCATCAGACCAGAGAATTTTGTTTCTCATGGTCTGAGAGTCCTTTAGGTGCATTTTGGCAAACTCCAGGCGGGCTGCAATGTGCTTTTTACTAAGGAGTGGCTTCCGTCTGGCCACTCTACCATACAGGCCTGATTGGTGGATTGCTGCAGAGATGGTTGTCCTTCTGGAAGGTTCTCCTCTCTCCACAGAGGAATGCTGTAGCTCTGACAGAGTGACCATCGGGTTCTTGGTCACCTCCCTGACTAGGGCCCTTCTCCCCCGATCGCTCAGTTTAGACGGCCGGCCAGCTCTAGGAAGAGTCCTGGTGGTTCCGAACTTCTTCCATTTACGGATGATGGAGGCCACTGTGCTCATTGGGACCTTCAAGGCAGCAGATATTTTTCTGTACCCATCCCCAGATTTGTGCCTTGACACAATCCTGTCTCGGAGGTCTACAGACAATTCCTTTGACTTCATGCTTGGTTTGTGCTCTGACATGCACTGTCAAGTGTGGGACCTTATATAGACAGGTGTGTGCCTTTCCAAATCATGTCCGATCAACTGAATTTACCACAGGTGGACTCCAATTAAGCTGTAGGAACATCTCAAGGATGATCAGTGGAAACAGGATGGACCTGAGCTCAATTTTGACCTTCATGGCAAAGGCTGTGAATACTTGTACATGTACCCTGTACATGTGATTTCTTAGTTTTTTATTTTTAATAAATTTGCAAAACTCTCTAAGAAACTCTGTTCACTTTGTCATTATGGGGTATTGTGTGTAGAATTTTGTTGACAGAAATGAATTTATTCCATTTTGGAATAAGGCTGTAACATGACAGAATGTGGAAAACGTGAAGCGCTGTGAATACTTTCCGGATGCACTGTATNAGGAAGAGTCCTGGTGGTTCCGAACTTCTTCCATTTACGGATGATGGAGGCCACTGTGCTCATTGGGACCTTCAAGGCAGCAGATATTTTTCTGTACCCATCCCCAGATTTGTGCCTTGACACAATCCTGTCTCGGAGGTCTACAGACAATTCCTTTGACTTCATGCTTGGTTTGTGCTCTGACATGCACTGTCAAGTGTGGGACCTTATATAGACAGGTGTGTGCCTTTCCAAATCATGTCCGATCAACTGAATTTACCACAGGTGGACTCCAATTAAGCTGTAGGAACATCTCAAGGATGATCAGTGGAAACAGGATGGACCTGAGCTCAATTTTGAGCTTCATGGCAAAGGCTGTGAATACTTATGTACATGTGATTTCTTAGTTTTTTATTTTTAATAAATTTGCAAAACTCTCTAAGAAACTTTTTTCACTTTGTCATTATGGGGTATTGTGTGTAGAATTTTGAGGACAGAAATGAATTTCTTCCATTTTGGAATAAGGCTGTAACATGACAGAATGTGGAAAACGTGAAGCGCTGTGAATACTTTCCGGATGCACTGTATTTAAATGACCGCATCTTGTTCCTCTCTATGACGGAAAGCTTTTCGCCCGGCCTTCAATTGTGGCCATTTGGAACAACTATAAACACTTTTGCCTTCAGACGTGGTTGGATAACCAGATGTACACACACTGTCCGCCCATAGCACACACTGGACACACCATACAGATAGAAGAAGTAGTCAGTTTGGGATGTGCAGATCCCAGAGGCGAATGTAATAAATCGCTGCTTTTTGCTACCGATGTGTGGGATTGAATAAAAGGTGTGTGTTTTGAAGCGCATCGAA
This sequence comes from Maccullochella peelii, assembly GCA_002120245.1. Taxonomy (NCBI): domain Eukaryota; kingdom Metazoa; phylum Chordata; class Actinopteri; order Centrarchiformes; family Percichthyidae; genus Maccullochella; species Maccullochella peelii. The sequence goes on along the minus strand of LKNJ01002775.1, from coordinate 3,497 downwards.
CGCACCTGGCTACAGTGCCTTAAGAAGCACTCATGTCCCTTAGCAAATGATTAGGGGCAAACAGCGTTGCACTGTGTTCAGTAGGTCTTCACCCTGCCAGATCTGCTATTGCTGGACAAAGTTAAAGTTAGTTTCAGTTTCCAGGCTTAAAATTATCTGAATGAGGAACATGGACATTCTGTGTGCATTTTACTGAAAGCTGCACAACATGAGTCCTTGATATTGACTTATTGACTTGATAGTACTTTTTTTTCAAATAGCAACCTCTTGCTGTTATGTGGAGCTGCCAATGTTTACCAGTGGTGTGACAAGTTGTATTCCTTTACAAATTAAGTAAATGTTGCGTACCTGCTGACCATTTTTTTTAAAATATTACCATACTTTTCATATTCATTTCCTGTCTTCCAGCCAACTATCTGTACTATTACACATAATTTACAGGAACTGTCTATAATGTTTGTGAATAGCTGATTACTCAAATATCTTTCTCCTGACTTCTGTAAAGTTACAACATCTCTGCCAAACCAAACCTTCCAAAGATGAGAAAATGGAGCCTAAAGTGTTTCTTTAATAAGGTGACGATTAAAGAAGAAACTGTACCATTTGAATAAAGGCCTCAGTATACTTAAAAACAAACCTTTCAGATAATCAAACAATTTTTGCAATTTTCTGACGATCATGCTTTTGGCCAATGGCCAGGTCTGAAAGTAGACAGGATTTTAAGTTCTCTCTCAAGGTCTCTTGAGAGGAGGCAGTGATGGCCACCTTTGCATGTGGCTATTCAGAACAGGTATAAACACTTTTACCTTAGTCCTTGTTCGTTTGAAGCATACTGAACCCTTAAAGCTGTCTGACACGAGTTCCAGTCAGACTGTGGTGTGCTTTGTGTGCAGTCAATGCAATCTGTACTCTGAAAGAACATCATGCACACATGTCATGATAACATCAATAGTGGCATTCTTCAGTCACTGTTACCATGAAATCCAAGACATCAAAATGGAGATTTCCTGGCAACCATAGTAAACACCTGCACTGTGAGGGAAACACTAGACAAACAGATTACAACAACAGCACACAAAGGTGAAAGCAGAACAACACGTTTAACAATTTCACCCAAGTTCAGACTCAAAAAAATTATCTCAGCCCTAAGAACACTGTTATATGGAGACTGGTACCATTTTCCCAGGAACTGCTCTGCAGCAGTGGTGGTTGGAGTTCATTCTAACTTTGGCTCCACATCAGTCTGGTTCAGTCTCTGTTTTGATTATTGTGAATGTTTCTATGTTGAAGTGATGGAGAGAATGTTTGATGTGGGAATAGAGATTTTTAACTGCTAAAAGTTTAACATCAGATTGTTTTTTCCTGTTTTTACACCATGACTTTGATTCTCAGTCATGTTCTATGTACCAGATGGGTGCATTTACAGGAATACACTGGCAAACATATTCATTAATGAATATGAAACTAAGAAAATATAATATGGGTTTGTTTATTTGTTTACCTTTATTCCTTTATTCCTGATTTTCCCAGTTTAGTATTATAGTAAGTATTATATAAAGTATATTTTATAACATTTTAGTAAGGAGCCTTTATGTGTTTTGATCTGCTCTCTGTTTAATTTGCTGTTGATGCAAACTCAACCCTTCCTCCATGTTTACCTGCTGGTCTTGATAAATTCAGGATAATGCACTGTAATGTACAGCATGTATTTGCATAACATTCTTTCCATCAGTACAAACTGTTGTTCTAGTTTCTCCTGTTGGCAATAATACTGTTCTCACTCACTTGGCTATTCTTTAATTCAATGTTAAGTTACTGTCAATGAAATTGTTTCTGTGTGGATGTGTCATATTAAAACTTTACAGCAGCTCAGAGGGCATAATCCCTGCCTTTCCTAGTAGACATTTAATTTATAACATTTACTTTATTTGACAATTTACAATTTGACATTACACTGCTGAATAAATGAATGTAGGAGAAACACAATATTGAAATAATTTCACTGGGAAACCATCAAGTGCAGCATTTGAAATGATTGACCGTTGCATTTGTATTGACAGGGTAAAACACTGGGTCAGAATTTTTGGCATTACTCTAAACTGATTCTCCACCTACCTGGAAAACTGAAAAATCTGTGTTTCCATAGACAATCATGTCTCTACATCGGCCAAAATCTTGTTTGGACAGCCACAAGGGACAAGTTTTATTTGATCTATTTATTTTCCCTCTGGCCAATATTATTTGCTGCCATGGTATGTCATGTCATTTTTATGCCAACGACACACAGCTTTACCTTTCCTGTAAAGTTTACAACAGGACTGTCTTGCTCATGTTAAAAACTGGATGGCAAATGATTTTCTTCATTTATACTCTGTAGGGGTTATATGGCTTTATGGATACCAAACACATTAATTGGTACATAAAGATGAAGTGGAGTTATTACACTCTCTTCAGGCTATCAGAAGTAAACAATGTTTACATTAAATAATAGAATTTAACTTTCATTAAATTCACCTCGGGGCACCACCCTTAAAGAAGGGAAAAATGATAGCCAATTAATTAATAAATCAGTGAGTCTCATGAATCAAAATATACTAACTTATCAGTTTGTAACTCTGATAATAATTTAATTAATAATTACAACCAAAATAACCATATCAATACACCAGTAAATGTGGAAGGGTTTTGGAGTTCTGA
>LKNJ01002774.1:0-110487 GCA_002120245.1 Maccullochella peelii | reverse complement strand
CTCAAGCTCCCAGGCCTCTGGTAGAGGACCCGAGCTTGAAGGAGTAACAGACCGCCCTCAGGGACGAGTGGGGAATTTTTTTTTTTATATAATCCCATCCATCCATTATCTATACTGCTTATCCTCAGAGGGTCGCAGGGGGGGCTGGAGCCTATCCCAGCTGACATTGGGTGAGAGGCGGGGTACACCCTGGACTGGTCGTCAGTCAATCACAGGGCTGACACATAGAGACAGACAAGCATTGACTCTCACAGTCACACCTACAATTAACCTGCACGTCTTTGGATGGTGGGAGGAAGCTGGAGTACCCGGAGAGAACCCACGTGGAAACGGGGAGAACATGCAAACTCCACACAGAAAGGCCCCAGCCGACCAGTGGGGTCGACCCGAGAACCCTCTTGCTGTGAGGCAACAGTGCTAATCTCATTTATTTGGATGGTCAGTACAGTGGGGCAGTAGGGGTGCCAACACAGAGGACCCTGTTTAAGTTGAACCTGTCTCAACTTTTGCTGCAACGCAATGTGATGTCATCCGGCCAATCACAAGCACACATTCTTGGTAGATTACTTTGTAACATGAACACCATATTTGTACTGTTTACCTTGTGATCATCATGACTGATTTGGTCTTATTATTAGTATTACTATTACTATATTGCTATTATTACTTTTATTAATATTAACATCATTACCACTACCATTACCAACTATTATTTTACATCTCTATGTGGAACTGTACTACTGTATGTTCTCTTTCCTCCTGTTCTCTCTCTATCTCTCGCCCTCTCCCTCTCTTTCTCTCTAACCTGGTCGAGGCAGATGACCGCCCACCCAGAGCCTGGTTCTGGTTCTGGTTCTGGTTCTGCTTGAGGTTTCTACATGTTAAAAGGGAGTTTTTCCTTGCCACCGTAGCCTAGTGTTAGGAATCATGGTATTTGTTTGGTTTTGATTATGCTTAGTCTAGGTCTAGTTTTATTTTGAAAGTCTTGTTCTATGTTTCCTGTGAACTCTTGTTTCTTCTGTGTTCCTGCCCTCTTGTCTCTATCCTTGATTATGTTCACCTGTGTCTCATTACTCACCTGGTTCTGTTTCCTTTGTTAGTCTCGCCCTATTTATGCCTGTGTTTTCCTCTTGTGCTTTGTTGGGTCATTGTTTGACATGCTGTTGTCTCGGTTTCTATGCCCGTGTTTCGCGTTTCGTGTTCCTTGTTCCTCCTTCCTCCTTGTTCCATGCTCTATGATCTTCGTTTTATTTTTTTCTACCGTTTACCTGGACTTTTCATGTTTCTGAATTTTTGGACTTACCTGTCAACCTGCCACCACCAAAGTAAGCATCAATGAACCTTTTTTCACTTCCACTTCTGAGTATGTCTGCTTTTGGGTCCACCGCCTACAACCCCGTAACTCCTCATCCCAACCAATACCACCTATATACCACACAACCTAACACCTAGTGCTGCCCATGGTGGGAATTGTTGGGTCTCTGTAAACATAAAGGGTCTAGACCTACTCTATATGAAAAAGTGCCCTGAGGTAATTTTGTTATGATTTGGTGCTATATAAATAAAACTGAATTGAATGACCAAAGATGAAATAACTGCCGCTGTGATAACTTTCCAGAGTTGTAAAATCCTGTCTTTGAGTATTACAAACCGTTGTGCAGTGTTTTTGCATCTGATAAGCCTTTAAATGCATTAATCTGTTACTCGAACTGGACTTCCTGGATCATATTTCATTGTCTCACTGATACCTTAACAACGCAGCCTCACCAACACAACCCCCTGTATTTTAACGCATGGCTGAATTCCCGCTTAGGATGAATTCTAATAACTTTAGTGATCCCTTCACTTTTCATCCAGCGCCATCATCAGGTCAAAATTAGGAAAATTAATACAAATACTTTAAAAAAGTCTTAACAAAGTTGTGTCGTGTGTAAAGAAAAAGGGTGGACTAGACCATTACCTTGTCAGTTGATGTTAGGTAGACATGGACCTATGCCCCATGGACCGCCCAGTGGGAGTCACATCTGCTTTTCTTTGGCCAGTTATGTGCCTGTCTCATGCGTCAGCCAATCAACCTAGTGGAAGTCAGCTCTGTATGGTGGGGTGTCCAGTAGCGTGACATGGCACCTACTGTCTGCATGATGGTCAAATGTGTAAACAAGACTGTTTAAAAAATAAATAAATAAAAGGTATAGACCAGAGCGGCATATCACCAAGGGTCAGCACTGAGGTCAACAGTAACCCTCTCTGTTTGCATACGTATATTTTCACAGTACTTTTCAGGGGAATAGTAGATAGGTCCAGCCTCTGTGGAGAAGTCAAATGAGGACGCTGGCTACTGGCCTTTGACCTGAGGTTTGAATCGTAACTGTGCCCTTAAATGATACATCATGGACAAAGCTCAACACAGAATAAGTATGGAAAATGTGTTGCTTTGACTGTTATAGTGGACTTCACCAGGACCTGCAACTTTTCATGTGGCCTTTCAGTCATCGAAGAATTTTCTTCATAATAGTTTTCTTATTGGACAAATGGAGGTCTGGGGAGTGATTAAGCTTACCTCTAGTGAATCTGAGTCTAGTTGTTTGGATTTCACTCCTCCATGTCCTAAGTAATGACCTCCACTTCACATTGCAAGTCGGATCATGAAATATTGAACCTGGCATTTCACCAAGATTCTGCAGCCTGAAGTTCAGGTTTACAGGTTTTGTTTTCCAACAGTCAAAAAGAAAGTGTAAGAGAAATATGAAGAGAGATACACAAATAAAAGATTCTCCACTAATCCAATTTGGCAGTCCCCCTGATATACTGGCAAAACAAATAGAGTATTTTGTCATGCATCTCACTATATAGGAGAACGACAACAACAAGTGTGTGTGTGCACTAGGAGGTGTGAAAAAACTGTGCATGCTCTCTTTTTGCTTTTATGTGTGTTTGTTGACTGCAGCTGCTGTTGAGGTTATATTGTCTATACATTTAATTTCTGTAGCCTAATATTGTTGCACCCACCACAGTGTCCATAGGTTTTTTATTTATTGTTGGTCGTTTTTGTGTAATTGTCTGAGTTTTCTCCTCTTTTCTGTTTAATTCTAGTAAGGCTACACTGAGGAGGGCAGTTGTACACATAGGCTGCATATGTCCGCCTATAGAAAAGGAATTTATTGTGGGTTTGGACATCAGGGTGGTTTGGCTATTTGTCAGGGTTTAGACATGTGGTGCGGTTCACACCCAGGGAAGGCGTGATGTTGCTCCACTAGTGTATACATTGACGTGTTATTGAACTTTACTTCATAGGCTAAAGGTGTTCTTTAATTTAATAGTTCTATCATATAACATTATCATCAATCAATTGCTGTTGCCCTTTCAAAAATGTAACACAGTAACGTTTACTCAGAGTACATTTTAACTGACCTACTTTTTACTGTTTACATTTTCACACAATTTTATTTTTCTTTTACATGAGGAAGATGTCTCAATTAATGTAAGTAAAAATATTCTAGTACTCTTTGCATCCCCGATGGACACAGCTGAAAGTCACATGCGAGATTAAGCTTTTGCTTAGAAATTGAGAAAATAAGTGGCAATGTTAGTGCTAAAACTCCTCCTATGCTTGGAAATGCCCCGCAGATTAAAACATCCAAAATAGAGGTGATAAACTATCCAGGCCAGAGTGAAAAACAAGCTTCTGCTATGTTACATTCTGCTGATCCACAGCACAGCAAAATTAATACAATAATGTAAAAATACTCCATTACATGTAAAAGTCTTGCATTCAAAATCCTACTTATGCAGAAGTTCAAAAGTATTATCAGCTAAATGTACTTGAATTATTAAAGTAAAAGTACTAATTCTGCAAAATGGCCCCTATGAGTGATAAATTATTATATATAGCAACATATGTAGGAAACATAGCGTTTATGATACAGCTAATTTAGCCATGGTAGACTATGCCAGTAGCAGAAACCTCTCCACCGACCATCTCTGATCATGTTTACATAGTATGTAGTACTAAAGCATACAGATGCATCCCTGTGGGCCAGTACAAGCTCTGTGTTACTTAGTGTTCTTAATCCCTCTTATAAGGTAACTAATACAGATATTGCCCAGCTATATAAGCCGCTGCATCATCGTCATCGTAGAGACTAAAGCATGTTTCAGTGCGTTGCCTCAGTCATGCATTTATTACCGGGATAGTGATGATACTGATGAGCTATATTTTTGCATTATTTTATCCAGTACTGACCGTTAGCTTGCGAAACTTTAGCATTAGCTTCCATTATCTAGGCCCTACTTGCAGCACATGACACATATGGCATGATATACATGTACAGTATATGTCACACAATGTCCAACACAAAGTCCATCAAACCACCAGTGGTGGAATGTAACTAAGTACATACAGTATACTCAGTACTGTTCTAAAGTACAAATTCGACGTACTTGTACTTGTGTATTTCTATTTTATGCAACTTTATACTATACATCTCAGAGGCAAATATTGTACTTTTTACTCTGACAGCTATAGTTACTAGTACTTTTCAGATTACCATTGTCATACCTTTCCTGTACAGTAAAAACCATGTATCTCCAAAGTGTTAGCCCATTATGGGCTGAGAAAATCCTCCTTCTCTGAGCTAAATAAACTATTTAAAAACCTCTTGGGAGCTGGGAAATGCATCGTCACGAAGCTGAAAACAGGGCTGTTTTTCTTAGTTCATGAAAAGTTCATTTGTTACTGATACGTGGTTTTCACAGGACAGCGACAAACATGACGATTTTATAGAATATGATGCATTGTTGTAGATTAAGCTAGCTACCCAACATTATATAAAGTAGTTAGAATTAGCACAACCTTAAATAACTACAGCAGTAACATTCAACATTCACATTGATGCAGCAGCAATCTTAATCCAAAACATTATATATAATAGTAAAACACTGACAGGAACCATTTTGCTGATAATTCTTACATGCTTTTACTTAAGTAAAGTTTTCAATGCAGGGCTTTTACTTGTAGTGGAGTATTGCTACTTTTACTTAAAAAGGATCTTCCAACACTGCAAACCACCTACCCACAAGATGATGTTTAGTTAAAGTTAAAACCACATGAATCTAGCCCCAACCAAAGGAAGGGGTTACTTAGTGTTCTCTGCTCTTATTTATTCATCTTGCTTTCTTGTGATTTATTCATGCTGTTCATGTATTTGTTTTTGCACAGATGCCATCACGAGAACTGAGAGACAGAATGACGAAGGCTCTAGGCAAGGCGATTAGCTAGCTTAATGGCGGGGTACAAAGTTCAAGTGGTCAAAGTCATTATATAAGTCCCTGTTAAAAGGAAACTCCACCTAAAACAGAATTTATTTGATGACATTCACAGTATTTAAGACAATAAAGATAATATATCGACAAGCACAGAAAAGATGGAAATCACAGTCATCATATTATTAGTGACCGGCTCTGTGGGCACATAGGATTTCTTTTTGAGCTGTTACATCCAACAGTCCAACAGTTTTATTAGAATTCATCAGAAAATGCTTCTGATTAACAAATGAAAATGTTGGATGTGTCGGAATGAAAACAATGAATAATTCTATTTTAGGGTGGATTTTCTGTTATTCTCAGGTGTACTCGCTGTGAATGTTTACTGGGTTTTTCCTCGTATCAGTATTGCATCAGATGCATGGGATGTTGCATGTTCCCACCTGATGAAGTAACACTGCCTGTTTTCTCCTTTGTTTCATAGCCACTGTGTGGACGTTTTTAATGTGATTTTAGCAGCTTTTTTCTGTAGAAAAATTAAACAATGTGTTACTCTTTCAGCCCACTCCTGAGTTTGGGCCCATGTATTATTGAATAAGATAAGCAAATCTACTTATTTCTTTTTCATTTGCTTCATTTGTCATGACCTGGCTCGTGACCCGGGTAAAGCCATGACAGAAAAGAATGGCAGTTGCACGGTTTTAAACTGAAAGGGTCCAAATTTATTACATAACATACCATAACTGAAAAACATACTAAAGTTATGAGGTGTGTTAGTCAGTGGTATCAGTGTGTCAGAAGATGGCTGAGTGAATGAGTGATGAATGGGGGGTGTTGTATAGTGTAAACTTAAGCTAGTAACCCGGCCGAAGCCAACCAAACAGAAACCATGCTGCCGGTCAAAGAGAGAGAGCGGGGACAGCCAGGTCTTAAATACTCCCGGGAGACTGGCCAGGTGTTCCCAGTTGCACTAATGGACTACGCCTACCAGGGACCTACAAGGCAACACAGACAAGCACTCCCACAACAGGCCCTGCTAAAGCAGGAGGGCCATCACACCCCCCTCCATGGAAGCAGGGTCCCAACCCAGGAACCAAAAGGCAAACAAACAATATACAGTACATTGTATTAAACCATGTTACCTACTGGCCTTAACCAGAGAGTTACTTTAACTCCCCCCTTTTTCTATCGTAGAATAATTCCACTGATAGGAATTACATTTCTTTGAAAATAAGCTCACTGGCTTATCAAAACCCAGGTCATCAACCTGCAAAAGGACAGCCGCCGGCCCCACGTGACTAGCATCCACCTGAAGTGAGAACAGACGGTGAAACTGCGGGGCTGCCACAACTGGGGTACTACACAAGAGTACCTTTACCCTTTCAAAAGGGGTAAGGGGCTCCGGTTATTGATGACAACTTAATGAATCTGCAATACAAAGCTCAGGACACAGGATTCTCTGTGTTTTGATACACTGGGAAGGATTTTAAAATGATGGGTGCTCTGGGGTCTAGAGGGTTAAAGGCTAAAGCCGGTGGTATTTTATCTTTTTATTATTAAATCCCATTAAGAAAAAAAAACAGCAATTAATTTATCCTTCTAAAAGGCATTTTCTGTGTAGCATAAGCCTGATATAAGTTATGTTTTTGTGCCATAGTTCTGTATTGTAGGATAAATTCATGGCTGGTTTTGGTCTTTTCATGGGATTGGTCAAGGTAAACAACAAAAATAAACAGCCTTTTTTATAATTTATGCAAAAGTGCAACATTACCTTTTAGTTGTTGGTTGTTGTTTTTTTTTTGCTCCATTTAAAAAAAAAAACACTTTTCTCTGTTACTCTCAGAGCACTTCATTGGCCTTCACTGGCATGAACTTTATTTATATATCATCTCTCCAAAACAGGGCTTTACAGGGTAAAAAGAATAAAAAAAACAATAGCAGCATCAATTAAACAATAATTAAAAACTGCAAGAAAACATCCAACACAGTGATAAAACATAACAATAAAAAATTATAACAATAAATGGTGTGTGAAGGTAACATAGAAGAATCACTGGAAGGCTAGACTATAAAAGTGCGTTTTAAGAAGAGACTTAAATGAAGAGATAGACTTAGCCATCCTAATCTCTTCTGGAAGGTTGTTCCAAAGTCTGGCAGTCTGGACTTTAAAACCACCACCAGAGCAGCATTTGAGGACCTCAGGGCCCGTGACGGCACATGGGGAGTTAGAAGGTCAGAAATACAGCTTTGGGCCAAACCGTTCCAGGATTTAAAAGTGATAAGTCAAATTTTAACTCTAAATCAACTGTAAAACTAACAGGCCGCCAGTGCAAAGATGACAGGATAGGTATAATGTGCTCTTGTTCTCTGGTAACTGTTAAACAGAAGTTAGACAGAAATGGCTTAATTTTAGAAATATTCCTAAATTGAAAAAAGCATGAGTGTATGATGGATTTGATGTGACTGTTCAAAGTGAGGTTGCTGTCAATCAAAACACCAAGGTTTCTACACTGTGGAGTAAAAAGATAAGATAAGGAATCGGTGCCAAACAGAAGTATTTCAGTCTTTTTTAAATTGAGTTAAAGAACATTAAGAGCCATCCATTTATGTCCTCAAGACAGTTTATAAGTGAAAAGTTATTGGGGTCTGAGTTGTGTCTGCGTAAAAATGGAAACTGATTTGGTGGGATCTTATAACATGTCCCAATGGCAGCATGTAAATGGTGAACAGAATCAGGCCAAGCACTGAACCCTGAGAAACCCCACAATGCAGCCTAGAGGTGGAAGACCTAGACTCAGCAATACCAACACAGTAAGTCCTGTCTGAAAGGTATGACTTAAACCATTCAAGGGCCGTGCCACTGATGCCCACCCATTGCTCTAAACGGCACAAGAGAACGGTGTGATCAACTGTGCCAAATGCTGCACTGAGATCTAAGAGTACTAAAACTGAGGGACGCCCAGCGTCAGCAGCTAAAAGCATGTCATTCATGACCTTAACTGTACTGTGGTGAGCAGAACTCAAACACTGAGTTATCATACATGAAGGCTAAAAGTTGATTTGCAACAATCTTCTCCAGAACTTTGGCTAAAAAATGAAGTTTAGATATAGGTCTAAAATAGCTGAAATAATTTGGATTGAGTCTGGATTTCTTTAACAGTGGTTTAACAGTTACTCACCTGTGTTTGATTTCCTCGTTAGCCCCGCTCTATATATGCCTGTGTTTTCCCTTTGTGCCTTGTCGGGTCACACCCTCTGTTAGATGTTCTTTGTGCGTCTTTGTTTGGACTTTTTGCGTTCACTTGTTTTTCCTCATACCTGCAATAAAACCACTATACCGATCCTACCCTTGAGTCTGTCTGTGCTTGGGTCCACCTCCTACAACTACCAGCTGGAACCGTGACATTCAAAGGGACTATAAAATGAACTGATGCTGAGCACAGAAACCCCACAGTAAAAAACTGGCTATTATGTAAGTAGTAGTAGTTTTCCACAGATGTTGTTTAAGTTTGACCCCTCACTGCCAGCCAGTCAGGCATAGTGACATAACAACACTATCATCAGTGGGTTTTGTCAGACACATGAAATCACAACATGTTTTGTTGACTCAAGTATTAGTCTTAGCATGTCATACCCATCATGAATAAGTAACTATTTGTTGGGGCAGGGAGCACCACAGAAGCCAGGCGCTAATGACTGGCAGTTACACTTACTCTTTGTAGTTTTTGCTCAGATTTTGTGACGTAGTTTCACTTGTTTTGATTAGAGTAGGACAATGTCTAATTTTATAAAATATGGCCTTTTTCACAGCAGACATTTTAACACAACATTAAAGCAGCTATAACCAGTATTTTAATATTAATAATTACGCACATAACTACTTGTATAGGCCCATATGTGAAAGGAGCTGGCCGTAGTGATGAACCCAGAGAATCACCCGACCTGCAATCCCCCTCAACTCTATGGAGCTTTATTGCGACTTTCATCCTATTGTCTTGGTTTTACAGTCTGCAACTTTACTGTCACTGCTCTCATTGTGTCGTTTTTTCGACTGCAGCAGGTCTACTAATATATATTGTTTGATAGCTTAATCTATAATATTGCATCATATTTTTTAATCTCATCATATATTTTGTATGTTAAATCTGAAACTGTAAATCCTCCTTGTCAAATAAATGCTGTGAAGTAATGGAAATACTGAAGTAAAGTATACAATTTCATTTCTTTTAAAGAACTTGGGGAGGGTTATTTGTTTTCTTTTATAATTAATATATTTCCAGACATTAACAGTGGGTTTACTTAATTATTTACAGCAAAGCAAAGGCACATCCACTAGTTGAGCATTTAGGTACTTTTCAATTTCAACCCTCTCTGCTTTGATGCCAACGCCTGTGACGCGCTCATGCAGACGCCTCTGAGGTGTCCTGTCGTGTGCGTGAAACCAGTCCCAGTGCGCCCCTTCCTCCGGCAGATGACTGAGGCCGGTAAGAGTTTGAGGTGGTGTGGTTCTGGTTTGTAATGTAAGAGGGGTGTAACGACACGACCCTCAGCCTCCACCAATGGAAATATGGGCAGGGCACAACACCCATTTTCTGGATCTTTCTATAAAAGCGGCTTTAAACATCCAATATCGTCCAGTTTATGTAAAAGTGATTATTCTGCGCAGCTGCTTTTCGGAGAGACTTTCTGCTGAGTATTCAATGAGGCAAGTACAAATATGATTACACAAGTTGCATCATTTTAATTAATTGTCTGATATTTAAACAAATTAACTATGAATTAAATGCATGTTTTCAAAATGCTCGTCTGTTTTATTCATGTTTGGGGGATATATCATTGTAAGTTGACCTTCCAAAGCTTATTTGTTTTGCGCAACGATAAATGAATTCTCGAGAATATGGTCTTTTTAACACCGCGTTTTGAATCTCCTCTATGTCGGTTCAACGAAGACGGTAACACAGAGAACAGAATGACATTTGGATGATTAAAAAATAACATAACATTTTGAGAACTCAGCAGAATTAATAAGAAAGTCTGCCTAATATGTTCATAATCTCTTATTATGCAGAATGATGATCAATAGCATATTTTGATGACTGAACGAGCTTTAAAAAAATATTAATAAGAATATTTGAATTAATCTTTATTCTTAGTTATCTTCTTTTATGCGTAAAACAACTATTTTGAGGCAGGTTTTTTTGCAGCTGTGCATCAGCACTGCCAAAGAGAAATTTCACATCCTCTACTTAAGTGAGCGCTACCCCACTGTAAAAAACAAAACAAAGCTTGGTTATAAGCAAAATTCCTGCATTCAAAATTTTAGGCTACTTAAGTAAAAGTACAGACGTATTAGCAACAAAATGTACCACAAGTACCAAAAGTATTCACTTTCAGAGTGTTACATTATTAAATATTTTATAGGCTGTTATTGGATTATTATTATTGATTAACATGCAAGGAGTTGTTAGCTGGTTGAAGGGGAGCCAATTTTGAGTATTTTAAATGGTGTTGGGCTTTATCTTTATACATCTTTATGTGTAAAGTAACTACTGATTATATCTGTCAGATAAATGTGGTGGAATAAAAAGTACAATATTTCCCTCTGAATTGTAGTGGAGTAGAAGTATGAAGTAGCATAAAATGGAATACCCAGGTAAAGTATAAGTACAGAATTGAGTAAATGTACTTTCCATCAGTGGAAATATCCCTATATATTGCTGCTCTAACACTCATTGTCCATCTTTCTCATCAGTTACAGGATGGATAACAAATCTTACTTGGTTCAGGTGAATGAGAAGGGGGTCCACGGCAAAAGCACTGTCAATGCCAAAAGCCTGAATGTGACCGGAGTCAGTGGGAAGGGAGTACATGGGAACAGCGTCCACCACGTCAGTGTGAATGGCAGTTTGTATCCGGCCAAAGCCAAGAGCCGCAGGCAGAAATGGGAAGTGAAGGCCTCAGAGATGGCCAACAACACACTCAATCCCATCAGAGCCATTGTGGATGGGATGAAGCTCACCCCGAACCCAGATAAACCCATGATCGCACTTTCCATAGGTGAGAGAGTTGAAATTGGTGATTTAAAAACTTCCAGAGGTACCATTATGCTGCTTTCATGCATACACAATTTCAATTTGTAATTATTTATTAATTAATCAATAAGCCAACCAGCAATGAGACAGTCTTCAGATATTTATATCAGATTTATCCAATAATGTGTGACTTCAATCAATAAATAAGTACCCCGTTAGATTTCCAATTAGTTTGTAAGATTGGAAACAAAATAGACCAATAAATTGCCTATATGATATGCTGTCCACTGATGTATTTATTTTTGTTTTACAACAATTCTACTAGTTTTTTTTTTTAATCTTTTAGTGATATATATACGGTGTCTTACATATTTATGTGCTTTATATTTTGTGACTTTATTTACTTTACTTTATTCTGTGCTTTCTCTCACAGTTGACTGATTGCTTACTATCACATCTGTTCCTCAGGGGATCCCACTGTGTTTGGAAACCTGCCTACAAATGATGCAGTGCTTCAGGCCATGAAAGACGCCATAGACTCCCAAAAATACAACGGCTATGCTCCTTCCATTGGTGAGTCACACTAACCAGCAAACGAACTAAATCGAAAGCAAACATCTGTAAATGCACAGAGGATAGAAATGTCATTTCACGTTAGCTTTCAAAGCAGTAGTACAGATGCATGAAGGTGAGATGTTTTGGTGGTTTTACAGCCAAATTAAGTGACTCTACATGTTGTCACCTTCAACATGCATTGAGAAATTTAGTTACCAGAAATTGTCTGATGTCAGTATATCACATACTGTGCATTCATGTTTACCAACCCCAAGTGATGTTCTTCTCCAAAGGGAGGAAATGTATTGGCAATTATATGTTTTGATTTTTCACTGTCTGAGTCTGATGTTTCTCATGCATGCATGTACTGTACATTTTCTGTGTCCACCGGCAGGTTATCTGAAGAGCCGGCAGGCAGTGGCCAACTTTTACAGCTGCCCCGAGGCTCCGCTACAGGCAGAGGTGCTTACTCCTAACACACCTCATACCTTTGCTGACACATTTTCTTCATTTAAGTTGAGGAATAGAAACTGTAGGGTGTTGGTGTTAGCACAGATGTATGGTTTTGCTCTTAAAAGTAAAGCGCACCCACCCTCCCTTCCAGGATGTGATTCTGACCAGCGGCTGCAGTCAGGCCATTGACCTGGCTATCAGTGTCCTATGTAACCCGGGGGACAACATCCTGGTCCCATGCCCAGGCTTCTCGTTATATAAGACTCTGGCTGTGTCCATGGGCATTGAGGTCAAACTCTACAACCTGCTGGTAAGTAGGAGGGGGTACCTTCCCTACTCCCACTATACTATTTATTCTCTTTTTGTTCTAAACATAGACACTTTCTGTACCTACCTTCAAGTTCAACATTTAAGGAAATATACTATGTCCTGGATCTACATCAATACTGAATGCAAAGAAATGTGATCTGACTCTGGGTTTGATGGCAAACGCGCATACTTGCTGAGTGCTCCTTTAAGATAAATTTATATTTTATATAATCAAATATTGCTTGTTGTCGTAGTCATATACGTTTGATAATACAGACTAGAGGTCATAGTTTATCCACTTCTTGTTTTAATGGATCACAGGCTTCTCAGGTTTCTCTCCTCATGTCGTGGAATTTTCCGTCTTGGAACAAAATATGTGAAAAAGGTTTAAAATGTCTTAAAAGCTGCAGGAGTCATGCTGTTTACAATTAGTGGTTCAGTGTGAGCTATTGAACTCCACAGATTGGAAGCAGAGACCTCATCCTGATACATCTTTGATTTGCAGCCTGAGAAGTCATGGGAGGTTGACCTGCAACACATGGAGAGCCTGATTGACAAGAGGACATCCTGTGTGATTGTTACCAATCCATCCAACCCTTGTGGCTCTGTTTTCAGCAAGGAACACCTACAGAAGATCCTCAAAGGTTAGCTGCACTTCTGCCCCACTCTGCTTTGGTAGGGAAAATAGTAAAAATTCCTCAAAAGCTTTGAATTGGCATCACAGTTGAGGTCCAAGGCCAACATTTGGACTATCACATAAACACAGCATATGCCTATCTTCGTGAAACAATGAAATTATTCTTTTCTTTCACGTGTTTCTCAGTGGCCTCCAGACACTGCGTTCCCATTCTGGCTGATGAAATCTACAGCGATATGGTGAGTACAACAACACACCAACACAAGTTACACAGTACAGGTTGGCAGGTAGGCTTGGCCCTCTGTAATGATGATTTATCACAGGGCAGTTTTTTCACATGATGGTCTAAAAGCATTTTCAGAGGTCCTGCTCTGCCCAGAGTAAATTCCTGGGAGGAACAGCATACATTACCTCAAATGGTATCTTATGACTAAGATTTTTTTTCGTAATATCGTGGCTTTTTTTTGTAATATTACGACTTAAAATTATGACTCCCCCCTCCCCGAAATATTACAATTTTATTTTCAAAATACAACTTTTTTCTCAAAATATTTCGACTTTATTCTGTAAATTTCTTTTTCCTGGCTGTTTTTAGTCCCACAGCAATCCTGGCCTCATGTTCCTTTACATGAAAAAGATCCCTATGAGTTCCACGCAGTGCGAATGGCATGTTTATAATACGGAGAAAAAGAGAAAAATGGTATCTGATTGATACTTAGTATTGTTGGATTTTCTGAGTTGAGGTATCATAATTGGTATGGGGAGAGAGAAAGTTGGATTGGTGCATCTCTAATTTCTGCCTCATCCTCGATGCAGCAGCAACATCTCTTTCTCAGAGACAGTCTCCCCATTAAGGTGCATTCAGACTGATTATTAATGTGAAATTTTCCACTGGAGTTTGTTTGTAGTTTGGTTTTACTCAGCCCAAACAACTAATGTCCCAACTGTACAGACATTAGTTGTAGCTATCAACGAATGTATGGCTAAGTGATAGCTCTTTTCATCATAAAGGACCAGTGTGTGAGATTTAGGGGGATCTATTGGCAGAAATTGAATATTTTTCTTCTTTCTATCCTTTATTTATCCCCGTAGGGAAATTCATTAAGAATGGAGATGTTGCTGATGACTTTTTTCAAATGTAATCTTTCAATGCTGTGAGCACCATAGATGAAATAGCAAACATCTCCAGTGTCTTGGGGTGGAGGCAAAAATCAAAGAGACAGATAGTGAGTGAGCTAACCCTTTGAACATGTTGACCATCCGAAAACAGCACATTCAGTCCAAAGCGTTGATATCAATGTTGGCCTTGATAAGTCTGTACTGGTCAAACTTTAGTTGAAGGTCATGCAAACATGTACACAGGTATACACGCGCACATAGACTCCTATACACACAGGGACAGAGACAGGCAGGGATGTGTGCACACTTACACGCAAGCTGAATGTTGTTTGCCAGCTCAATAAAAAAGTGGAGATTAGGTAAGAGTTGAATTGTCTAGTGTAGTCATTTTTCACTTAGGCAACATTCTGATAAGGGGATAAATCCAAAGCATGGGCGATGTCCTAAAGCATCTTTCAGCCTGTGATTCATTGAATATCACCTCACCTACTTCAGTTTTGGGTCTTTATTCAGCTTCATGTTCTTTTACAAGTCAGTGTTAGTATATAGTCTATAGCACTAATCTTGGTGCCTTTGATAGCTACTATAGAAGAAATGATTAGTAGTGTGATATTAAAATGGACAAATAGAGGTTTGGTCTGTGCATTCATAAAAGAATGCGGGTTATTAAGAGAGGGCTTGGAGAGCTGAGTGTCTCTACTGAGTGCAGGGAGGATGTTGTAGTTACAAGGTGAAGATAACAGAAAGGTCACAGAAATAGCTGAAGAGTATGGAAGCGTAATGCATTCACTTGAGAAAATCTTTTTTGGTCTGTTTTTCTGAATTAACGAGATCATTTATCAGAATTCTGAGAAAGATTATCATGGGGGAAAAAAATTCTGCTTTGTTTTTCTGAATGAATGACATACCTCAAAATCCCAAGAGAAGCTCTCATCTGCATGGAGTACGTTTGCTGCTGCTAATGAGCCTGACCCTCCACAGTGCTATATGATTTCAAATAGCCTACGGGGTCAATACAGGTAAGGTATTAGTTACATGCAAAGTCGACAAGCTAATAACAATACCATCTATATAACTTAAATAAACAAGTATCTCCCAGTGTCTCAAACCCAAACCAAAATAAACCTGGATTAAACTAAACAGGCGGGACATGTTTGCTTCCATGAAATCGAGCTCTCAAGTAAATAAGAGCTTCTCTTGGGATTTTGAGGTATCTCATTCATTCAGAAAAACAGAGCAGAATTTTTTCCCCATAAAAAAGTATCTCATAATTCTGAGATATTAATCTTCTTAATTCAGAAAAACAGAGGAAGATTTTTTTTTTCTGACGTGAATGCATTAGAGTAGAAGCAGAATTCCAGAAATGAAACTTTGTCTCACAGCTACAAGAAATAAAATGTGCCTTTCCATCAGTTGCAAGAAGAATTAATTTATTTCCTTGTGTTGTAGGAGTTGGTGCGAATGGAAAAGTTTAGAGTCGGGGTTGTTGGGTGCACACACACACACACACACACACACACCACCACCACCACCATCTGACTATTTCTCATTAAACACCAGCAGACCACAATGACTCTGCACTTTTTGCTTGCATGTGTTTGCAGTTAATGCAGATGTCGGGTTTTGGCGCAGCAGAAGCAGGGGAGGAATGGGTGGGTGGAGACTTGGACTTAATGCATTTGGAGGCTCAGGGGTCAGGGTTTGTGAACTGCACCAGCCCAGTAAGGCTCAGTCAGTGGGGCATCAGCCCTGTGTCCCTCTCCTCCATAAGATCCTCAGCAGTAAATTATGTTTTTACAATGCATGCCTGCACTGTCTAAGTATGCTCTGTGCAGATGTAGGCTCTCGCTCATTTTTATTAGGAACTTGCACATTTTTTATTCATACATTTGTGCTTAACTAGTGGCTAGTGCTGAAATAGTAATGGCTCCATGTTTTTCAACATCCAATTTTTTGTTGCACACCCGACTGAACCTCTCTGTACTGATCATAATGTTTTAATGTATCCTACTCTTACTTAACACATACTTTATTTCAGAGAGGGAAGGGGTGGGAGAGTCTCTGCATGTCGAGTGAGCTCAGACAGCCACAAGCCAAAAACTGCTTTAGACTGGAGAGCCATGCAGGCACATATTAAATGTACATTGCTGTTAGGGCAGTCTGACCAATAGGAAGTGGGGAGTTCCCCACTCAGCGTCAAAGATACTGACTGGCTTTAATGAGAACCAGCTTTCTGTGCATGGAGCATAGCTCACTGTGGTTACTGTATATCCCCCCCCCCCTTCTCTGTACTCTCTCTATCTCCTCTTATTCTTTCTTTGGTTTCTCCCTCACCTCCAGAATAAACATCATGCAATCAAATAAATAGAAAAAGTTATACTTAATAAAAAAAACAAATGTTCATGGGGTTATTTGTAAAAGAGATACAGCTAACGCGCATAACACGCTTGTTTTGTATAAGTAAGAAGCTTAGGTACTGAAAAAGGTTTTTGGCATGCTATTTTAGTCTTAAATGATGAAAAATAAATTATTGTTTTAGTATAGGTCAGGTCATTTATAGCTTTAAAGCTGCACTAGTCAATAGTGATTTGAGACAAATGACTATGTGTAATGTGAATAGGGTCACTAGTTGTGACAAATCACAGCCTTACTTTGCAGTTCCCCTCAGTTTTAGCAGCGTTTTAGCATCTTTTACTTCATTGTATTGGTTTTGGTGCACAACTTCACTGTTTGGTTCACGCTCACCGCTCTCTGCAGCTGGCAGTAGCTTTGAGAAACCCGCTGTACGCTACCAGCAACTAGCTGGTGAACATAGTGAAACATTTAGCAGCTAAAGAGCCAGATATTTCCTGCAGGAGATGGCGGAGACCAAAACAGAGCTCACACGGGTGTGAATATTGGACTTACATTAGCCAGGTGGTCAGGAACACAACTCATAATGCTAATGTTGCTCCATATCTGTTGGGTGTGTAAATAAGCAACTGTTTGCCAACACATTCCACTTCATAAACTAATGATGTTGTGCTCATAGCTTGTTCCCAAGTGTCCATAAAAGTCAATGAATGCTGCTTTAGCCTCTTACAGTTCTTTGATATTTAAGTTTACTAAATAAACAAATTCAGTTTAGTTGGGAATCTAATTATATAATTTTAAATTACAGTATGATACAAATATAATAAATAGTTTTTTAAATGACTGCTGTCCTACGGTTGCTCAACATAGTTTGCACCAAAGCACTAGCATGGAGCCTATTAAGTGTACTGGTGCCTACAAGTGGGGTTGTGTTGACCATGTTCATGGGAATAGTCCATTTGAAATACGCACTCATCTGATATTGACTACTTATGTACGGGGACATTTTTAAAGATGTCGGAGCCCAAGGGGGTCTACTCCTGACTTAATCTACTTGAATGCCAAGCACATCGTGTACTGTACTTGGCTTTCCATGTCAAAAATATGGCCTCCATTTGAATTTGAGTTCCATTCGAAGGCAGCATAGACTTGTGCTACCATCAAGACCACTATCACTCAACATGATGGTGACCCGAGACCATGGATGATTGTCCCATCTGAACCTATTTCCTTTTGTTCCTGCTCCTGTCCTCAGGTTTTCCCAGGTTCCAGTTGTCCCTCCATGGCGTCTCTCAGCAGTGATGTTCCCATCCTTTCCTGCGGCGGCTTGGCTAAACGCTGGCTGGTCCCCGGCTGGAGGATGGGATGGATCCTTATCCATGACAGGAATGATGTATTTGGATCCGAGGTACGTAGGCTTTTTTGTGCATTCTTTTAACAGAGAAGGAATAGGAAGACGTCAATTGATTACTGTTACATTTACCTAACTGACACATGCAGTATGTCTCGTTTGCAGATTCGACAGGGTCTGGTGAAACTGAGCCAACGTATTCTAGGAGCCTGCAGCATTGTGCAGGGTGCCCTGGAGAGCATCCTCAACAACACACCTCAAAGCTTTTACAACAATACCATCAGCTTTCTCAAGGTAAATAAATATCTTTCTACATACAAGATATCTTTTTACCATCTCTGTATTTTATTGGGACTTACACCTAAAATAATGTCTCAATGATACCCTGGACACCAGAGTCAGTTGGCTGACCCTTACCTGGATAGTGTTATTGTGCTCAGCAGCAACTACTCCATGTTGCTATGTGTTATTTGGTATTTTTAATGACATTAAAATTTTGAGTATCCTATGATATCTTTTCAAATATCCTGGTTAAAATATGCACATTTGTATATTCTGCAGTATATACAAGATTAGAAGCACAATAGAATATAAAAAAGCAATGTGTGATTTTTTTCAATTTTTTTAATTCTTTTTATTTATTTTTTTCTGACTTACTGTCATATGTATCACATGAGACGGATGGTTTATCTTTTTCTTCCGCAGTCCAACTCAGAGATTTGCTTCAATGAGTTGTCCACCGTCCCCGGCCTGAACCCCGTCATGCCTTCAGGAGCAATGTACCTCATGGTCAGTACTAGAAGTGTGTGTGCTTTATTCTGAGCATGGACACACATGCAGCACAGTCTTTGTGTCATGATGACTTTGTAGTTAAAAGGGCACTGTGGCTCTGGAGGGAGCTTTGTGAAGTCTGAAAAAAGAACCCTGGTGATGTCATCAGGATTATCTTGGTTTCGGCCTGGAGACTACACATTTCTAACCAAAAACCTGCGCCACAAACTGATGGCAATTGTAAATCATGTGTGTATGTGCATATTTGTCCAGGTGGGGATTGACATGGATCACTTTCCAGATTTTAAGAACGATGTGGACTTTACTGAACGGCTGGTGACCGAGCAGTCAGTCTTCTGTCTGCCTGCCTCAGTAAGACCAGACCATCCTTTTTTTTTGTCACTGCTCATCATTTATCCATTTGTCCCTACATCTGTCTATACACCTAAATTTGAAATAAAATTGAAAACCATGTCTAAGAGTATCCATGTTCTGTCCTCACCCAGGCGTTTGAGTATCCGAACTACTTTCGCATTGTGGTGACGGTGCCGGAGGAGATGATGGTGGAGGCTTGTGGTCGGATCAGGGAATTTTGCCAGCGCCACTATCGGCCCTGCAGCCGCGACAGCAATGATCTGGACCAGTGATGCAGCAGAGCTGGACCAGTCTGACGGCATGGACCTCTTGAAGACCAAAGCCTAGAGGATGGAAGAACTGTCCTCTAGTCACATATAGTGAGCTGGAATCAGCTTTAAAATTCTATTCCACCATGTTATGAAGTTAGAGATGTAGAAATCTGATGTCTGATGTCATCACTGTGACAACAAAAGCTTGGAAGCAGCGTATCTGAAGGTCCAGTAATGCTGTAATTTTTTATGTAAACTGTATGAAATGAGCAGACCTAATATTTATATTTTATACAGGCAATTTATATTAGCCTCTACTTGTTTTGTGTATTTATATAATTTGTGTAACAACTGTATCACCTGCAGGATTGTAGACTATGCATACTGTACACACCAGCTTGCTTCTTTGCTGTCACAATTAGGAGAAGTGAATATATATTTGAATATCAATTTTTATAAATGTTATGTATTGATAATCTTCTGCATACTTTGCTTTTGCTAGTAAAGGACTCTCAATACAATGTTAGACTGCACTGGCATGCTCTTATTCATTCTCTGTATATTGTTTGTATGTTAATTGTGTGTCATGTTGAATCTCACAATATACATATTAACACCCAACCCAACTGGTCGAGGTAGACTGGCAGACCCAGATCCTGGTTCTGGTTCTGGTTCTACTCGAGGTTTCTGCCTGTTAAAAGGGACTGTCTCCTAGTGCTGCTCATGGTGGGAATTGTTGGGTCTCTGTAAACATAAGGAGTCGGTCTAGACCTGCTCTATATGAAAAAGTGCCCTGAGATAACTTTGTTATGATATGGCGCTATATAAATAAAACTGAATTGAAGATTACATTAACAAAAAAAATACAAATCATGGAAGCACATATAAACAATATCTTATGTATAAAACATAGCAGGTATAATGAATATTACACATAAAAAAAAACAGTAAACAGTTAACCGATTTGGTTTGTTTGGAATAAGGCTATAAATCACTGATCTGAAAAGATGAACATCAAGCGTGAATGTAAAGTTTCTGTGATGTCACACACACACACACACACACACATATATATACATAAATCTATATCTATATATGTCGCAGGGGGGCTGGGTCGAAGCCTCTTGCTGTGAGGCGACAGTGCTAACCACTGCACCACTGTGTGTGTGTACATATATATATGTATGTATATGTGCATATATATGTATATACACACATTCAACTCAAGGCACTGCTGTGCCTCAGTACAGTCTCACAGAGCTGCTAACGTGACTGAATACTCTAAGCGTATATAACAGTTTTAAAATTAACATTTTGATTAATAAATGCTATTGTAACAATTACTTCCTAGGCTGCTCGCACACACACATGCACAGAAATTATTTTTTTAACTTACAACTAAGACAAATGAAACACCAAACAAATTCTGTTGAAGCAGCAGAGGTACTCTTAGCAGGTCCAAAATATGTTTCTATGTTAACTGTTAACCTGGGATGCATGCAATGAAAGTACCTAGTTTTTGTATATGTGAATACTGAGAGACACTGACACGTAAAGAAGAGGAAATCTAAGTTTTAGATAACTGTGGCCCCTTATCATTTCAGTTCATAGTTAGTAGTCCATATTCCCAAATAATCACGTTACCACAAACCAAAGGACACACAATGGATTTGAGGCTTCCGGGGCCCAGGGGGCAGTTGCCTGCTTTGCCTGTTGGTAATCCAATCTTGAATATTCCCCCAAGAACAAAATGGAAAGCAAACTATATGTCAGCTATTTCCTCTTCAAAATAAAAGCATCCAAATTGACAGTTTTGAGAATAAACATTTTAATAAATACTTGTAAAATTATTGTGAAAATGATCTCAATACTACTGCACAACCTCCCTCTAGAAGTCATTTAAGGCCACTTTAATTGACAAAGATTGATTCAAATGATCAGTCAGTTCCTTTATTCCTTTATTTACTGTATTATTATATTTGAAGATTGTGAGGCTATTATTGTTGGATATGATACATTAAACTATTTTACTTACAAATCTACAGCATTTGTACTGTAACTGTACAGTGCAGTGATACAATATCACCATCTAATGTTGAACTGGAACTATTACAGCAGATCTTTCATACAATGTGACCCTGCCTGTGTGTGTGTGTTCATGCGTGTGTGCACTGCTACCCCTATGAGAAGAGTGACCTTTGCAACATGCTCCTCCTCACTTACTGAGTATACACATAAATACTTCATGGTAGTGAAGTACTTTGTGTGTTGTCCAATAATTAACTACTGAACTGATAAAGCAGGAAGAGGAGAGAGAAAGAAATAGTGAGACAGGAAGAAAAAGGAGAGAGAGAGAGAAGGAAAGAAGCACATGAGACAGAGAAGTTAAATCAGCAAAGAAAAAGGAAGGACGTTGACTCAGCAGTTGCAGTTTGAGGGGAAGTGTGTGCTCAGGTTCTCATTTTGTTTTTCTCTAGCAGTGGTTAAATGTACTCCACTGAGGACACACAGGTGGCCAGGACCATAGAGCTGAATGATGGCACACGAATGCCAGTTTTGGGTCTGGGGACATGGAAGGTAGCCACAACACTCATTCCTATATCTGCTTTTTACTGTAAAGAATCCAGGTCTTATCAATTTGTTTTCTTGCATACTGTAAACTTAATGATGCTTTTCAAATACATGCATTTTAAAGGTGGGGTCAGCAAAAGATTGTTGATATTTATATGCCAATGTTATTTACATTTCATTACTATCATGGTGTAACTGTTCCGTGTGGGCGAGGACGTGGAAGAGAGAAAGTAGCACAAACGCCACCTGTAGCCGCTTGGCTGGAATAGTGTTGTTCGTTGTTCTTTTCCCATTTCCAGAGCCAGGGCTGTGTACAAACACTGGATTTGTATTCAGCGCACACACAGAATAGACAGCTAGCAGACCAATTCAATTCAATTCAGTTTTATTTATATAGCGCCATATCATAACAAAGTTATCTCAGGGCACTTTTTCATAAAGAGCAGGTCTAGACCAACAATTGAGACCATAAGGTGATAGTCGCTGAATTTGACAAAAAGTGTATAGGATTAGAATCTCTGACCGCACCTTTAAGTGTGCCTAGGGAGGCAACTGAAAATAATGGATTCTGATTGGCAGATTATTTCATGCTCTTCCAGTTCAAATGGCAAAGGACTTACTTACACGTGGGAGAAGTTTGCCTTTCTGCCAGAAACGTTGTGAAATGGTCACTGTTAGGTATAGGCACCAAAACTACTTGGTTAGGTTTAGGAAGAGATCATGGTTGACTTCAGATTTCACACAGGACACGAACAGCTGTCTCTTGGGTGAACCCATCCATCCATCTACACACCCACCCACCCCCGATCTCCTTGCTACCTGGACTTTGTCGCTCTTTATACTTTTTCTGGTAGAAAGCCTTCTGGCAGAAATCCCTGAGGGCAAACTTTGCCCATTTGAAACTTAGTCGCAGGCTGCATACTGGTCTTGCCTCCTTTATTAAAGAAATAGTTTGACATTCAGGAAATAAGATACAAGATACCACTCTCATGTCTGTGCATTTACTATGGAACTAGAACCAATAGTTGATTAGCTTAGCTTAGCATAAAGACTGGAAGCATGGGGGAACGACTAGCTAAACTCTGTCCGAAGTTCAAAAATATGCCTACAAGCATTTCTAAAGCTCACTAATTAAAATGTTGTAGCTTGTTTGTTTAATCCGTAAAAAAACTAAATGTGACTTCCTGGAGTCTCCCTTAGTTAATTGACAAGAAGACTCCAAGAAGTTAGTGCAAAGGGAGATTTAGTTCCCCCATGTAACTTCCTGTAAAACCACAACTTTCCATTTTGACATATCTGATTTTGTAAGTATTTAACAAATATATGATATTTAGTGAGCTTTAGACATGCTTGCAGGCATATTTTTCAACTTTGGACAGAGCCAGGCTAGCTGCTTTCTTCCAGTCTTTAAGCCAAGCCAAACTAATTGACTTCGAGCTCTAGCTCCATAGCTGTAATGTTGTTGTATCTAACTCTTGACACGAATGCAAATAAGTG
The DNA here is from genome assembly GCA_002120245.1 of Maccullochella peelii. Taxonomy (NCBI): domain Eukaryota; kingdom Metazoa; phylum Chordata; class Actinopteri; order Centrarchiformes; family Percichthyidae; genus Maccullochella; species Maccullochella peelii. The sequence continues at coordinate 86,952 of LKNJ01002774.1, read as the reverse complement.
TATTTCCCAAAATGAAGAACTATTCCTTTCCGACAGCAAAATTGTAGAGATTGTTGGGGATAGGAAGTGGTGCCTGAGAGGCACAACTTGGGGGGAAAAAAAGCCCCTTTGTTGATCAAAAACTTTGCTCAAAAACCTGACTGCTATACTGCAGTGCATTGCTCTTAGGTGTCCCCAAAAGTCTATAAATGAAATTGCTGTTATTGTATCCTTTATAGGAATAGTTCAACGTTTAGGGAAATACACTTATTCTCTTTCTCTCCTGGAGTTAGACGAGAAAATCAATACCACTCTCGCCTGTTAAATATGAAGCTAGAGCCAGCAGCCGGTTAGCTTAGTTTAGCATAAATACTGGAAACATGGAGAAACAGCTTGCCTGGCTCTGTGCTAAGGTAACAGAATCCACCTACCAGCACCTCTAAAGCCCACTAATTAACACGTTATATCTGTTTGGTTAATCCGTACAAAAACAGAAACTTGACTAGCAGTTTCCCCCCTAATCCAGTCTTATATGCTAAGCTAAGCTAACCAGCTACAGGCTACATATTTAACAGACAGATATGAGAATGGTATCAATCTTCTCACCTAACTCTCAGCAAGAAAGTGAATTTCTTTAACCACACTACAGTACGTTTGAGACAATAGTAAAAGTACTAATATAATTCCCATAAGGTATTTGAACTCAATATTGCACTTTATATTGTGAACAGTACCTCTAGGTAAGAAAGTATCACAAAGAGAAGTGAAGCTTTTAATGGTTTTGATAGCGGTGGAGATGAAAGAGAGTGAAAGGCCCATTTTAAAAATGTTTTACTTGTTGCAGTCCTCCCATCTACCTCGCACCTCGATCCAGGGTGCAGTAGAGGCTGCCATTGCGGCTGGCTACCGTCACATAGACACCGCTTACAGCTACAGGAATGAGATTGAGATTGGCAAGGCTCTGCGCTCCAAGATGCAGCAGGGCATCATCAGGCGCCAGGACATGTTCATCGTTAGTAAGGTGGGTGCTGAGAAGAACAGGTATTACAGCAGGACCAGGGTGCAACATGAGGAGGGGGAATTACATCTTATTTGCTTACACAACTGATACATTTTGCCCTTTTGAATTACAAAGGTAGGAAAAAAACACCTGTCACACCCATGCCATGCTTGAAAGTGGACCAACCCTTACACACAGATAAAGGGGATTCTTTGATGTTTCTGATTTACTCAAGCTTTTGAGTTACTAAAAAGAAAAAAGTACCATATTTTAAAATATTTTATGCATTAATAAGTGCTTAGATTTCCTTTTCTTTTCATAGTTAAAATGTTGCCTTATATGTTGCATATGATATTTTATTTTGCTGTTAACCCTCCTGTTCTGTACCCTTTTTTTCTATAGCTGTGGTGTACTCATCATGCCCCAGAGGACATTCCTGTGTGCCTGAATAAGTCCCTGAATGATCTCCAGCTGGACTACTTGGATCTTTACCTTGTGCATTTCCCTGTTGGCCTAAAGGTTGAGCATAACATCCATCTGTCCGTCCATTATCTATACCGCTTATCCTCAGAGGGTCGCGGGGGGAGCCTATCCCAGCTGACATTGGGCGAGAGGCGGGGTACACCCTGGACTGGTCGTCAGTCAATCACAGGGCTGACACATAGAGACAGACAAACATTCACACTAAGTCACACCTACGGGCAATTTAGAATCATCAATTAACCTGCATGTCTTTGGATTGTGGGACATCCAAAACAGTGTGACAGTATTCAAATTGGACTACCCCTTATCCTGCCCTTATCCCAGAGGTCCTTAGCCCAGGCGAAGAAAAAAATATTTGACTGTAGCTGCTATGAAATTATTTTGGCATTAGAGCCCATTTATGCAATAAATGTGTTAATGCTGCGTTGAATGATTCTTGACCATCAGGGGGCAGAAATCGTCCAAACCAAACTCAGAGAATAGCCCTAATACACTAATGGCTTATCACATTGTTTAGCTGACATGTTAGTCAGAAGATTAACAGAATCAAACCCATTAGATGTTTCTATCCACCTAACAAATATAACTTTAATAGTAACTCTGTTTTGGTCTCCACCAATTCCTACATATATAAGTATACATATCTATAGAAAAATATCTGGGTCTTAACCTGCTAAATGTTCGACTTTATTCACCAGCTAGTCATTGCATGTTTGGTGCTAGGCAGGTAGTGTACATTGGGTTTATCAGAGCTCAGAATTTACTGGAAATGGAGTCAGAAATATTTTATGCAGGGGATTAGTGAGAGCTGCATGAGTCAACCATAGAGTCTAGGCCAGAGAACCAAAATAATGAGCTAAAAGAGGCTCAAAGAAGTGAAAACAGCATAGAGTGGCAATGTTAATTCTAAGTGGGTATGTCACCATGTGCAAGCTGTTCAAATTACATTACATTCATTTCCTTCACTGCCAATACCAAGAATATCACTTAACGCAGGTTAGGAGAAATTTCTGGGTCTTTATGTTTTATTTGCTAAATATCCTTGAGCATTTCCATTTGTTTGAGTGTTACCTTTAAATTTCTTCCTAGAAAATGGGTGACGAGCTTTTCCCAATCAAGGATGGAAAGATGCTGACCTCTGACATAGACTATATAGATGTATGGAGGGTAAGAACACATCTCACACTCTCTCTGTTTGCATGTGCACTGGCACCACCACAGCTGAATTGCCCTGCCAGTTTAAAACATGTTAAAACTTAAAGAAATTACACAGATGTATGCATATAAATAGATGTACCGGTAGCTGTTATAACCTGCTGGGTATCACTGCCTGCCGCACCTCCTCCGGTGCCCATGGGTGAGCTGTCAGCCAGGAACCACCAAACCTCAACGTTTTGTTCCTTTAATCCTGGAACATCTCCTGGTGGCGGAGGACGTCTCCCTGTCCCCCCTGCAGCTGGTGTCTGGGTTAGATGTTCTTTTCCCAACACTTGTCCTTCCTCCTCAGCCACAGCCAAAAGCTGCCCTTCTCCGCTTCCTCTGCCGGTTCTTTTATTGCTTTCTTGAGTTTTCTTCCCATCACTCCTGCGTCCCTCAGCAGACGTGTATTTGACAGGCCCACGACAAATAAATAAACATTTATATAAGTGCAGAAATATGCATTCATCAACAATATCTTATAGAAAATCACTTTAGTTTCTTATTCCAGTTACAGAAAAACAGAATATAAATGGTTTCCTAAACTTAGCAGTTTTCTCCCTCAAGGTTAATTTGGTTTTCTAAAGTTTTTAATAAAACATACTTCATCCACCTGGCATGGGAAGGAGATTTAGACTTTAGCCTTTTACAGTGGATGGTAGATGTGTGTTTACTGTTGCTGTCTGTTGTTGTGTTTGCAGGTGATCGAAGCCCTGCAAGCTTCAGGGAAGGTGAAGAGCATCGGTGTGTCCAACTTCAACATCCTGCAGCTGGAGAGACTTCTTGCTCTGTGCAGGGTGCCCCCTGCTGTCAATCAGGTACTGTATAACGATCAGCTTCAGTTTTAAGCCTAGTTACAATTCTAGTTCTATTTAATAAGATCTGGTTAATATGAGGAAATTCAAAGAATGTGGGTGCCTTTAAAGCCCTCCTGACAACAATAAAGGAATATACATGGAAATTGAAATGCATGCTTTGGACAATTTATTGAGAAAAACAACCCCTTCCCAAATAAGTTCACAAGAAAACCAAGGTCCATGAGGTTAGTCCAACTCAAAAAAGTCCTCCTTATAGATCAGCATAATCCAACTAGAGAATATATTGTATATCCTCCCTTCAAAATGCAAGAATATAAATCAGGAACAGCAATACATTGCAAAAAACCATCTCATTTATATTCTTCCCCTCACACTTGTGGCAGTGTCAATTGCATATTTAGCTTCCTTACTGACATAAGCAGGAGAAAGTCTGTTCATTCAAAACATTCTTGTTTCCTTTACCCTCATACTTCTTCAAGTATTGACCCATGTCCCATACTTTCATTCCTTGTGCAAATACGAAGTGGTCCGACCTCAGTTGGGTTGTCTTGATTAACTGATGGCCTGCCTCAGGACCCCTTTTGTTAGACAATAGAATATGGAAAAGACAGGTAAAAATGGGAAATTGTGTAGGGACTCTGTCACAGTGCATGACTGGGAGTAGCAGGAGAAGCACCCAAATGCAGACAGTAGAGGAGGCTCAAAGGACTTTCAAAGGTTTAATGAAGGCTTACTTGTAGATACAGGCAGAACACATCTAAACACATGACACAGTAACAATGACAATGAACCACCAGGGAACAAAGAGAAAGGACCAGTATAAATAAGGGCAAGACTAACGAGGTAATCAGGGACAGGTGTGAACACGGGAGCAGGTGCAGACAATCAAGGATAACGACACAAGAGCAGGAACACACAGGAAACAAGAGGCAAAATAAAACAGGAAACCAAACAAAGAGTCCAGACCCTGACACTATGGTTGGGAAGTTGGATTTAGAATCTGTTCCTGTGCAGATGTAGTCCGATAATCATGACATTTGACATTACACAAACAATATCATCATGTCTTGTCATGATTAAATATTGTTATCTAATAATTTATGATGTTATGTGATATTACAAGATGTCACAAATAATTGACTCATCATTAGGTTAACATGACATCACATGTTGCCACACACAATATAGCATCATCATGTGGCGACATCATATGATGTTGGTGCATGACATGTTCATGTACTGTAATTATGTGATGTGATCACATTATATCATGCAGTGGTGCAACTAGCATATCTTAATGTAATGTAATGTGTCACAAGTTAAGCTTTTATTTACAGGACAACTTCCTGGAACTAAATGTTGGTGCTGCTCAGCAGCTGACTTTAAAACCAAGTTCAGAAACTTACCAAGCTCGATCTAGATCAGCATCCGTATATGCTCAACTTTTGTTTGGTGTTATATCCTCCATAGGTGGAGCTTCATCCCTACCTGGTGCAGACAGAGATGATAGAGTTCTGTAAATCCAAGGGCATCACCCTGACTGCCTACAGCCCCTTTGGCTCCCCTGCGAGACCCCCAGAGCTGTAAGACGCATAGCATGACTCACATACTCCACTGACTCAGACTGATGATTCAAAATGAATCAAGCACCTGGATGCTTCTGTTGATATTGTAAACTTAGGTGTGATCATGCTCAGAGGTAATTTTCTGATCCAAAGAGGACACATGTATTTAGATCCACTTTGTGCCGGTTCATACTTCACAGTATGAACTTCACACCAAATTAGAGCTTGTAAACAAGTCCGATAACTCAGGAGTTGTTTATTGTACATAATGTTATCTGTCATCCTATAACTAACCCTTTGTCATCTTCCCACCAGTTAAGAGAGTTCAGAGAAAAAGTGCAGTTTTCCATCTGCTCTTTAATTTCATTAATACACGAATAGAATACATCTTGGTCACGCAGTATGGAAGATTTAAAATGCCTAAACAAAAACATAAGTGTAATACAACAGTGTTAAATGCATTTTCTTTTCATGTATGCATTTATAATTAAATTAAAAACATGTTAAAAGGACAATTATTTAGCTTTTTGTCTTTAATAACTGAATTAATTGTTTTTCATTGTGTCATTGTCATTTACATTGTACAGCTTCCTGCAGCAATTATCACCAACATGTAAAGCAATACTGCCATTAGACTTCTTATTGAACTCAAGCTCAGAGGCTGGAGCTCAGATAAGGCTTATTAAGAGAATAAAACCTATAGCACAACAGAGAGGCTAGGTGTTGTGAGATCTGCTGACCCCCTAACCTTGCAAAGCCAGATCACATCAGTAAGATCTTCCACAACTCCCAAAGTTCTCTTTGGGACTTATGAGGAGTCCACAAGGAGAAACTAAAACTGGTAGAGCTCTTCTCAGGATCCACATCTGCATACACTTCGATCAATTAGGAGTTTGGGGTAAGTTTCTAAAGATAGTCAAAGCAGTTTCTCTGCACAGTGAGAAGCGAAGTTTTGTTTGGGTGTGCTGATCCTGGAGAGAAGAGTTTGAGTTGAGAATAATCTTCAGGTTCTTTGATGTTTCTGAAGCAGACTGAAAGTAGGATGCAGCATCAGTCTAGTGAAATATGGAGTAATGAATGCAATAGAAATGTGCTGTGCCTATTGATTCTTGTGAATGAAACATCTTGTGCTCTGGTCTTTTTATCTTGCCTGTCTTAGGTTCAGAGGAGACACTGATCCACATAAGCTCCTGGAAGACCCAGTCGTAGCAGATATAGCCAAGAAGCACAGACACAGCCCTGCACAGGTCAGTGTGAGTGTGTGTACTGTACATGTGCATGTGTGTGTGTGTATTGTTTAGTTAGTAACAGTGGTGCTCTCTCAGGTTTTGCTGAGGTACCATGTGCAGCAGGGTATTACAGTCATCCCCAAGAGTGACAAGCCTCATCACATCCTTGAAAACACAAAGGTAAAACTCCTCCCGCTCTACTTTTTATCCACATACTGGACATATGTAGACATATGTAGACATATCTACATCATGTCCCGTGGACTTTGTCCGGTTTCCTCTTTTATTTTGTAGTTTGGTCTGTCTCATTTCCAGTGTGTTCCTGCCCTCGTGTCTCCCCTTGTCTTGATTGCCTGTTGCTTGGTCTCACCTGCTTCCTTTGCACACCTGCCCGATTCCCTCGTCAGTCTCTTCCCTATGTATACCTGTCCTTGTCGTTTTATTGTTTTTCTCTCATGGCTTGTGTCTTGTGTTTGGAGGTGTTCTGGCTCTTTGTGTGTTGTTCCTGTGTTGGATTTATTTCTGATGCTCTTGTGATTTCTTGTACCTGGACTTACCTTCTTGTTTGCCTGCCTCCCTGTATCAAGTAAATGTTTGAATTAAACCTTTGACAATGCTTTGAGACTCCTCTACTGTCTGCATTTGGGTCCTTCTCCTGCCGCTTCCTACAACATATCCCTGACACGTACTGTTTCTATCTCTCAGGCTCACTCCTACTAATTGCCTGCTTTCTTTAGTGCTCACTTTAAACAATGTCTAATGAACACACTACTATCAAAGCAGTTAGTTTTCCTGAACTCTCACAGACTGGACATTTAAATTATTTAGTTGCTTTTGGGAAACTGCAGACTGCCACTTCCTCCTACATGCAGCTGATGCCCCAACACAGCTCCAAGTTCACATCAAATTTTGTTTTTTGGAAAAAAAATTTGGCTACTTGGAGGGAGTAGAACAATCTGAAAAACACAACATTGACATATTACCAGCTTCTAAAGTTGATATGGGAAGGTGGTAGCAAACAGTGTTTATTTATAGATCCAGCACACACGAAGCAACAACTCTTTCCAACCTGTAGAATATGACACGCCCATTGCCATTGTCATTGTTCACACTTAGGAAAACCTGCTACTTTTTGGTTCCAACTTTTCAGGTTCATCTGCACAACATTTTAGGGTAGCAGGGCCTGCTGCTTTCCTACTGTTCTGTCTTTGCAGCAGGTTCCTCACCGCATACTCCTCTGACAAAGGAACTAAGTCAAGGAACTGGACACTATTGGCTGTCAAATGCTTTGCCATACAACCCATGACTGCATAACATAAACTGTTCTCAGCTGCTTGAAAAAACAGATATTAAGTCCTGTTGTTTAACAAGACTGTTCAATTGGCTTATATAAATATAATTGTCCCTGGTAAATCATGTCAACAATTTAGCATAGAGGAGACTGCAAGTATTTATTTTTTTTTGTAAACTGGATATTGAGGAATCTAAAAAGCAATAAATCTTGTTTAAGTTTTCATAAATATGATACAAAAAATTGCCTTGCAAGAGATTAATACAGAATTACTCAACTGAACTACTGAGCTACAGTCACCGAATTACCAAAGTTATTACAACTCATCCAGTGGGGAACATAAACAACTCAATGAACACTCAAAACCACAAATGCGAACCTCATTGTAGCACCAGAGGAAAAGGCTCACCAAAGCCAGTAAGATTCCTCCTATGGGGACCATAGTCAGTCCGAACCAAAGTGGTGGACTGACAAGAGTTCTTGAAATATACGCACACCACGTAGGTGCGAGTCTATTTAAAAAGCAGCATCAATGGAAAAAGTAATGCCTGTGCACTGACTCCAAGCCTCTCTAACAGTATCATCATGCACACATATGCACTGTATTTTGCTTTTAACAGACACAACATATGTGTGTCATGGTCGAGGATATAACTACAAATATATATATATATATATATATATATATAAAACTTTCTTTAATATTCTTGATTCAGCCCTCTTGGTGTTTGAAGAGTAAAGATATAAAAGCTCTCCCTTTAGAGAGGGAGGGTATTCATATCCCCTACTCTTCTTGGAGATTTAACATGCTTGATACCAATGTATCTCAGAGAGGACACTGGATGTATTTCCTTTGTACTTCTACTCTTTGAGATGTACCTTCTTGAACTGCTAATTGCTTGGAGATGTTTATCAGACTGAATTATCTTGACAACTATTGGATGGATTTCCTTAAAAGTTGTACAGACATTCATGGTCCCCATAGAATGAATCTTCTTGTGCTATCCTCTAGCGCTACAATGAGGTTCGCATTTGTGATTTTGAGTGTCCGTTGAGTTGTTTATGTTCCCCACTGGATGAATTGTAATAACTTTGGTGACATGACTTCTCATCTAGCGCCTTGTTGTAATACTTTGTGACTGTACTGTAGCTGATGTAGCCAAGTTTATATAAAGTAGTTCAGTTGAGTAATTCTGTATTCATCTGCTGCAAAAAATTATTATATTTTTTTTTTGGATGGTTAACTACACATCATCATAGAGCCTGTCAGCCTATTGGTGTTTGCGGATAGACATATATTGGTGTGGTTTCCATTTTTAAGCGTTTTGACCTGACGAAGATCCGAACTGACAGACGTTGCCATCCCTAGAGCCCTGCCGCTAGCGTGGCTAATACTAAAAAGTCCCCTTTCTCATGTTGGATAATGCCAGCGTTGTACTGACATTCAACACAACATGTGCTTAAGTGTTATCACAGGGTACGCAATGTATTAGGGACACTGTGTATTTTCACTGTTTACCACTTAATAGCTAATAGGCAATTAGCCAAAACGTGGTGTATTTTCCCTTAGAAGGGCTGGTTTATTAATTGTACTGCAGGAATAACAAAAAACTACTGTCTAGGACTTTAGAAAAACTATGAGCATCGATATAGCTGTCTGTAAAACTCAGTTGTAAAAATCAGTTTCAATGCTGGTGGTGTTTTCGGCAGATCTTTGACTTCAGTCTGACTGAAGAAGACATGAGAGCACTGAGAGGACTGGACCGAGGGTGGAGGGCCTGCATGCTCAACGAGTAAGTAGACACACAGCCTTTGAAGCAATGGACGTCGGCAAGTCGCAGCTATTTTCAAGGTGATTGTTTTTCTCTTTCTCAGAGTCAAGTCTCATCCGTACTACCCCTTTGTATGACGCTGCCAGGAAAAAGAAAAAAACTGGATCTACTAATAGCATAAACATCAACCAGACTAGCAACATTCAGTCTACCTACAGTATCACACACTTGTTTACCCTATAATGATGCAATGTGAAGACAAATCTGAAGACTCTGAAGAAGATTCAGTCTCCAAATATGAATGTAATGAATGTGGCCAAATGTCAGGGCATGAATAAAATGTTTGTCTTTACACAATTTGACAAGATTTACAAATGGACAGTCCAACAAATAATTCTGAAACACTTGTATTTTATTACAATATACATTGCTGAGCACATAATTTTGTTACACTCTCTTTATGTTTAGGTAGGCATTGCTGGATAGACCATTTGTAACAATTTCTCTGTGAGAATTAGTGATTTGGTTTGTGACATAGGAGTACAAGTGAGGCTTTTCAAACTGCAGATAAGTTCAAATCTGTCCAAATACTTATAACACATAATCATTTAAATTAATGTTGTGTACTCCAAAGGCTACTACTTCTACCACTTTTAGTCCTGCAAGGCAGACCGACTTGGAGTTGGAATTTTTTTTTTTTGGGGGGGGGGGGAAGGAATGTGGCCCACCACGGTGATCACCTGACCCAATATCTGACAGTCGTCGTTTTGCTGGCTGTAATGACAACTGTCACTGGCAGATTTTATCAGCTGTACCTAGCTAGCTAATTAAGCTAATGTTAGCTATATGAGTTGGTTGAAAATGCTGTCTCTGGCTGACTTTTTCGTGCCTCCAGATGACTCATTTTAAAACAAGAAGACTGTAAAAGGAGTCTTAAATATGTGTTTAATGGTTTCATATGACATTGTGCAAAAAGACGGTAAAGCTACACGTCCCAGGCAAAAAGTCAGCATCCTCACTAAATAAAGCATTGTATTTGTATTGCAGTGTAGAGCAAGTTAGCAGTATTTTTTTGCGTCATTGGGCAAAAATTCCATAATAACCGTTCAGCATATTGTAATTCAAGTGGTCTGAGAGAACCTCTACCTCTGCCCCTCCTCTTGGCTCTGTTTTCAGGCTTCAGAAAATCTAACCTGTGACGGCAGACTTTGACCAATCACAGGTTATTTCAGAGAGACGGTGCGTTCTTATTGGCTGAACTACAAATGCAGATGCGCATGCACGTCCCTTCAGACGGTGAAAGCCTGACTCAATGGCGGAAAATCCTGCTGAAAATCCTGCAACTTGTGAAGAATTTCCAAACCTCCTTTGCCTACAGCGACGTATAGCACAAAACAACACGTCCCGGCTCCACACGGAGCTTCGGGCTCATTATGTTCGATGCCATGGCGCTAGTATCGACGTGGCAAAGAGGCATGATGACAAACAGGTTTTGCCTACCCCAGTACCCAATTTTGAATCTACACCATGCCACCACCACCAATTTTACCTTCCAGGTGGCTTTCCTGTGTGCATGGTGTAGATTAGCGCAGACTATAGTGCAACTCCCACCCTTAAATACATCTTGCAGGTTTACACTTAATATTAACCCACCATCCAGCCTTTGAGCTTCTACAAACTTCCTGACTTTAAAAAGACAGAGAGACGCCTGAATGCTAAAGCATATTTTTGTATCTACTGTACCAAGGACACAAAAATGTTTGCTCTCTTCAGGGAATATCTAACTGTTAATGCAAATGCAGTACAAAGACTGTCCATCATATGATGTAGTTTTTGGCAACAAACATTTATTCTGTTCTTCTCTGGTTAATTCAATGTTTGGCATTATTGCTCCTCCTCTTCCTTGTCTTGATGCTGCAGTGCCTCTGGGCTTGCAAGAAAATAATTCTGATACTCGTGTAAAATATTTGTCTTCTATTAAAGATTTTGTATCAGAAGTATGTATCAGGCTATGACTGCCAAAAGTCAGGCCTTGTATTTTTGGACAAAAAGAAAGTCCTTCATCACTGTTGTTACCTGGGGTGTGATATTCCTTTCACCCCTTGTCCCATCTTCTTCTTCTCCGGAGAAGGTGATGATGGTAGGGGCTTTACAGTGCACACACATGCTGAGGCCCCTGCGATGCGTTTGGGCAAGTCTGGCCCTCTGGTCCATGAGCCCTTGTCAGGGTTGTACACCTGAGTGGCTCTGGAAAATGCCATACCCTCCCAGCTGTAGCCCCCAAGCACGTAGATCCTCCCTGCCCAGACTGCAAGCCCCGCCTCGCTGTTGGGTAGCAGCAGCGGCGCCACCTGGGTCCACTGGCCACAGCGTGGGTCGTAGGACTCTACCTGCAGGATGTCGAAGCGCTCTGTGGTGTCTTCGTGGTCATCGCTGCCCCCAATGGCGTAGATGAGGTGGTTGAGGGAGGCCATGCAGTGCCAGCCCCGGGCCAGAGACATGGCCTGGCGTTCCACCCACACATCACTGTCCCGTGATGGATCATAACTGAGGACATCTCGGCGGTATGGGCCGATCTGATAGTCGTGACCGCCTGAGATGTAGACTACGCCATGGTGGACAGTCCCAGCATGGCCATAAGTAAACCTAGAAAAGACAGTATTCAAAAAGCCAAATGTAGGACTGTAGAAAAAAACTGAATATCTTAGGAGCTTAAGAAAAATTCAGCAACTATGATAAAGGAACAAAAAGCTGGCAAAACAATAAACAGGCACTCAAGAAGTACAATGATAAATGTCTTCAGCCATGCTAGCAGCCCTGTGAGGCTGTAATGCCACACATTACACAACAGTAAATAGTCGTACGCTGCAAATACAGAAAACACAACCAAATACACAAACGCTCTGCTAGTAGCACAGACGACAACGGAAAATATCACAGTAGACACTAAAAAGTGATGAACTTGGCTGGAACACGCTTGTTGTTGGTGTTGGTTTGTGACTCATGAAGTTATTGAAGTCGGGTCCGTGTTCATTCAATTATTTCATTCAATCCCCAAAAAATATTGCTATTTAGTAAATACAAAACTAAATGCCACTAATTTACAAATAGACATCACACACATAAAGTAAACAAGTAAAAGAACCTCCCATGTGTGATGTGTAACTTTTTTAACATTGAAGCTGAGGTTATCTCATTATCATTACAATGCTACTGTAGCCTATGCCTCTGGATATTTCTGGTCTAATAATGCCTATATGATTATTACGCAGGCTACAGGTCGTCTGTCAACACTGGTGAATCGGATGGTAAAGGTTAATATCTGCCATAAAAACCAAATCTCCTCAGAAATAATTCAAATGTCTGTGGAATTCCACTTTTTCACTCTGCCAGGTCCTGCGAGGTGCGTTCCCTGATCACTTTCAGCGCATGCGCACACAGTTGTGCACACAAATAACAAAAAACTACATTTTGAACCTGGTTCCGTTTTTTTGTTTTGTTTTGCAGAGTGAATGAAATAATTGAATAAAGGGATGATACATGAACCCGACTTCATTAGTCACAAAACAAGGCAAAAACAAGCCGTGTTCAACACTTTTTAAGCGTCCTCTGGAAACACTTTCTGTTGTTGTCTGTGCTACTAGCAGTGTGTTCCCGTATGTGGTTGTGTTTTGTATATTAGCAGCGTGTTTTCTAAATGCTGAGCATGTCTGGTCAAATTGATGTTTTCTTAATTTGCTTGTGTTTTGTCTATTTACATGTGTTGTCTTAAGTTTCACCGTAACTGGGGGCAGAACTCCACAAAGGTTCACACTCACACACATTTGACATACAGTATATAGCCTTATAAAGTTATCATGGCTAACATGTTAGCACACCGTTGCTTATTACGCATCCAGCAGACACAGAGCAATATTAGCCTTCATTTGGAGTCGTGTTTGTGTTCACTTGACACGTAACTCCAATATTCTCTTCTTTTAGCTCTGGTTTGGTTTTAACCAGCTCCTGAGAAAAATATACCGCTCTTTAACTACTAAATGTTCTAACATAGTCACCAGCTAGTTGCTAAATCCTGCTGTTTTGTGATGGGCAGTGGATAGGTTGATGAGAGTGGTGGGAGTGGACCAAAACAGTAAATCTGCTAGAGGGAAACCAAATGAATGAGCTGGAACTCTTAGAGCTGAAAGGGACTGCAGAGAAGGGTGATAACGCTCAGTGATTTAATCACTACGATGGAGTGTTGGACACTGTTTTGACCTATTGGTAGTACTATTTGAAAAGTCAGGCAGCCACCAAAGTCATACATGAGGGGACTGTAAATGTCTATACCAAATTTCATGACAATCTATCAGAGAAATGTCCCCATCAAACAGCAGACAGTAGTAACAAGTGTTCCTACCTGGGCAGTGCTGCTACGTAGGACCAGCAGTCCTCAGCGGGACAGTAAACCTCCACAGAGGACAGAGCTCCGGTGTCATTCCTTCCACCCACAGCGATCAGGCACTCTCCCACTGCCCCCAGGTAAAAATCCACTCGCCGCTGGTTCATTGGAGAACCCTGGAAAAAAATCACAGTCACTGTGTGTGTCTAGGCTACTTAGCTGCTAAAAGATAGGAACAATGAACAGGAAGCAAGGACTAATAAAAGAAGTAATAGCAGCTGGAGGGTGGGGAATTTTCTTTTACTCTGACACCTTCTCAGATTACCTCCTTCTGTGAATGTTCTGGTACTTACACACACACACACACACACACACACACACACACACACACACACACACACACACACACACAGAGAACATACACACTTTATTTGGAAACTGAAAAGTCTTTGATAAGGAGAATGGAACTGGCTCTTTGGTACAGTACCCTGGTCCACTGGTTGTGGCGGGGGTCGTATCTGTACAGCAGATTACAGGCAGCGTCTCCACCGTTGTCCCTGGACGAGCTGCCGCCAGCAGCGAAGATGAAGCCCCCCAGCACTGCCAGGCAGTGGTGGCTCCGCTGGGCCGGCAGCTCAGTTTCTACCTCCCAGCTTCCCGTTTCACCGTCCAGTCGGCAAACATTGGCACTCAGCTCCTCTCCGCGTTCTGACACCTCGAGAAGTAAAGAGAGGAGGTCACAGGAATCTAATGAGCTTCTGTTCCAGCTGAGTTTAAAGAGTTTACTGTAATTTTCAGGTCAGCAACCAGTGCTAAGTCTTTTAGGGCAAAGTCCAAATCAAAGTCAAGTCTCAAATCTTATAATAGAATGTAGGGTTGGATGGAGAATGGAGATGTGGGTGTCAGATCCCTCGAAAAAGAGACGGCAAACTGGTTTATAATTAAGGATTCAAAATTCACTCACCACTCGAGACTCCAGAAACATTTCTAAATGCACAGTAGGGCACAGATTCTAGAGATTATTTTTATAACATCTTAGTTCTGATAGTAAGTTAGTTAAAATCGCCTTAATATTGGCGTAGAAAAAGCCAATTGTAGATCATCATTTCAATCCTCGATATACGATCCGCCAATCAGCCCAATAGCAAGTCTCAAATCTCTAAGTCCAGGTCAAGCCACATCACAACAGCAAGTCACAGTTCTTACAATAGCACGTCTCAAGTCTTCAGGGTTCCCACACATTTTTACTAATGAATTTTCAAAACTTTTCCATAACTTTTCCATAATATTTTACCCCATTTCCACGACTTTATTTAAGTAGTTTAAAATAGGTAGGCCTATATGGTGATCATGGAGCGCAGGGTAGGGTCTGCCTCTCTCTTGAGCCACGTATTACATTTGTCGTTCGAAAGCCAAACATTATTAAACACGCACTTGCCAGGTATTCGCGAATAAGCAAGCTGCTAGCGCTTTCTAACTTCAGACATTCCCGCTGCCAACTAGCTGCTTACGCCAATGTGTATCATGTGACATTTCAACGGTCACGCAGCGCAGCACTACATTTTAAATACAAGGAACGTATTTCGCGTAACGTTAGACATGTTTTGGGATTTTTATGAACATATTTTAATGTTCTTAAAATACATTAACAGCCAACACAATGTATATTCAAAACTTTTCCAAAACATTCTGTTAATTCCAAACCATTTCTAGGCCTGGAAAACAGTTTCATGGCATAACTTTTCCAGGAATTTCATGACCATGGGAACCCTGAGTCTTATTATAGCAAGTCTCAAATCTTTAAGGACAAGTCCAAGTCAAGGCACGAGTTTTCAAGGACAAGTCCAAATCAAGCAATTCTCATGTCTCAGGACTAACAGCCTCATGTCTACAGCTCTACCAGCAGCTCTAACTTGCTTATGTATTCAGTACATTTTTCACTGAGGCTGTAATATTTAAAAAATGCTGTGACTGAAAAGATTTCTTTCTATAGAACTGACAGCATATTCTAATTTGGTAGCAAAACAAATTTTCCAAAATGTCAAGAGAATGACACTTTTTCATTGAACAGATTAAAGACTGAACAAATACAGTAAATGGCTACATGTGATTTTGTTATCTCTAAAAATAAGTCATCATCAGAGTGATCCATCACCCATCTGTACCTCTCCTCCAATCAGCAGCAGCCGCTCTACTCCTTCCCTCAGAGTGGTGCGTCCTGTTTGCAGGAGCGGCTGGGCACTGGGCCTGGCGTGGTACCCCAGAGCTTCCTCCACCAGGGCCTCGCAGCCGGCCTCTTCCGGCAGCAGGGCCCGCACCGCCGGAACAACCCGGCCCACTAGGTCCCCCACTGGGATCAGAGGGAAGCGGATGTGGGAGAGGAGCTGTCTGGCGTGGGCGGTCCGCTCAGGAGTCTGGCTGAGCCACTGAAGGGTGGCCTGGAGAAGCGCCTCCTCGCTGTCATGCTGAACCTGATGATACAGAGAGGAGCTCAAATATTAATTATGGTGGTTTCTTATGATCTTACCCCACGTCTGAGCCCTTTTCCCCAAACATGATGTGGATTCCATGTTGTGTTGTGTGTCAACTGCTGTTTCCAAGGCCCAAGAATCCAAGAATCAACTTTGAATCTCAACATATAAACAACGCAGAGTATTTACCTGGCCACTGGAGAGGTAGGAGGTGAGTTTGTGCAAAGGAATGTCACGAATGAAATCGGGGCTGACAGAGAGTGTGGCAAAGCGTGTGAGGATGAAGTGGTCGATGAAGGTGTCGAGTCGCTCCAGACTGTAGAGCAGAGCCAGCTCCTGCAGGTACAGGTAGTTCTCCTCACTCACCTCCATCTCCAGGTACTGGCAGCAGATGTCCACCACCCGCCACACCTGAACAACAGCAGGTTTTTACATTCAACAGGGTTTTTTTTTTTTTTAATAATGAAAGGTTTGTTTCCATCATAATGAATTAAACTGTTATATTTCTATTTCTTAACAATTTAAAGGGTAACACTTTATTTTAACCTATTATTTAGAAGTCATAACTTAGAATATATAAACTATGAATAAATGCTTTATAACACACTGTAAAACACTGTGTGTAGTTATAAACAGGAGAGTTTATTAATGTCTTTGTTAACAACTCTAACTCATCCTATGAAGCATATGAAGTGGTGTCTAAACTGTTAATGAATGTATATACATACAGTAGTTGCAATCAAATATAATCATACGTTTAGGAAGTTTTAAATACATTTATAAACAGTTTTAAACCTCCTTTACATGTGTACAAATGCTTATTAAATGCTTTATAACACACAGTACAATTGATATTGAGATAAAGACAGTACATATCTTACAACTGTTATTCATCACAAACTATTTTAAACACTAACCCTAAACTACAAACGATTTGCACATGTGCATAAATTAATGCTTTACATAATACAATTTAAAAAATAGGACTAACAAAGTCTCTCTCTAGAATGAATGAGAGACACTTCCTCACATTTCCCTTGCCAGCCTTGCCCTCATGATTTCAATTTTTTTATATCCAAGTTAACTGGATCAATTTTGTTATAACGTGAGGCAGCGATGCATTCTCGCCACTGAATTTTGGCCTATAGCTGAACAAAAACCTCTGTTTGTCCTTCTGTCTTTCACATACAGTGTAGTATGATGCAGCTTCTGGAACAAACCTATGTTTAACATGTGTTGAACAGACAGTGCCCAGTTTCTCACCTGAAAAAGGTGGGCAGCTTCCAGCACATAGTCAATGTTTCCTCCATCCAATGGCAGCTCTCCGCTGTACAGGAAGTCCACTACGGCGTTCAGACCGATGTAGGACATCCCAACCAGCTCCACCTGCAGACAGGAAGAGGACAACGGAGGTTAATCAGAATCAGAATTGCTTTATTTGCCAGCATAAGATATCTTAATAACATTACTATAAATAATCTACATTGTAAATTGAGACAGAGAAAGCGAGAGGAACACATTTATTAGAAAAATAATGAAAAAACACAGAATGAGGAAGGGAGACAAGGAAACAAAGGCTCTCATTGTTCAAATGATCTATAATTCCCTGACTTTCCCCGTGTAAAAAACTTTCTTTGCAGCATCCTACAGTATGTACCTCCTCCTGGCGTTCCTCCCTCATGCCCAGGGTAAACATAGCGTGGAAGTATGGGCTGGAGACGGCCAGCAGGGCTCGGTGAGCAGGGACCCGCTGGTCGTCAGCCACCAGCACCACATCGCAGAACTGGCTGTGCTGCCGCTGCTCGTTGAGGCCCTGCAACACCTCCACAGCTTGATCCACCCAGCGGAACACCTGCCAACACCACACCACAACACACTGACAACAAGTATGCTGAAGAAGTTTTAACTCTCTCTTTTTCTAAATCTTATTTTTCACTTTTGCAGTTTCAGTTTGATTCGTTCACTAAAATACCACCCACTGTCCAGCTGCCCAGATTCAGACGGGGGAAGCTTTGAGTTGATCAAAATGTTAAAATGCTCATCCGAGTCACCTTCAGTTATTACCATGCGCTCACAGCATGTAAGCTTACAAGTAGTAGCTTTTTTTTGCCCTGAATTTTGCCTCTCAGGCTACACATGAGCTGCTCTACCTCTTGGTGGAGGCTGTTGGAGCAGCAACACAATTGTCTTTTAAAACTAAACTGAAAACATTCCTTTTTAGCTGCGCCTTTCAGTAGTCTGGTTTACTGATCGGTTGCGGGTCTTAATTATTTAATCGATTAACTCACATGTATTATTTATGTGTCTGTTTTAATTGTGTTTACTTATGTTTAATGTTTTGTAAGGGCAAATGTATCATTTATAATAATTTATTATTTTGCATGTTATGTCGCGTTTTGTGCTTTATGGAATTTTATTATTTTCCTGTGTTATAGTTTCATCTGACGAACACATTGGTATTTTGGTACATTTTATTTTGTAGAACAGTCTGCCCTGTGTCCTTCAAGGGGCGACAGGAGAACAGTTTGTCTTGTGTTGATGCTTGGATAATGTTTGTTAGCGTAAGAGACAGATGCTTAGGCCAAGGCCCGACAGTATTATGTCTCCCTTGCCTGGTTGTTTTCATGCTGTTATAAATATGTGACTGTTTCCGACCTTCGGGGTCAGACTCATCGCACACAGCTTGTGTGTATGATCTCTGGCCTTTCAGCTGAAATAGATTGACTCCGTTCATCTTAATCCTTACCTATTTTACTCTTGCTCTTTATTTGTTACTTTTTATTCTCCTGCTTAGTTAAATCTTCAAAAGACAACTGTTTGTTGAATCATCATTTATTTGTTCACTTCTCCACAAGGGAAATCAGAATTTCCACCACATGTTTTATCTTTACACTATCCACACTATGTGCCTCATGTGCTGTGCAACACATTGTGCTTCCATCAGGAATGAAATGTGCTATATAGAGCTTTTCTTGCTTGCTTATTATACTAGTTGAAGCATGTGGTACTGACAGACAGTCCGTAGCCATTTGCGATGACCTTCATTTTCTGAATATGTATAACAATGGCAGCCTTGCAGGTGGTGGATGTCTTTCATTGTTCTTGCTTAACTATCTTGCACATGAAGACCTAAAAACAATAATGTTTTAAATCACATTGTAGTCTTCTTCAAACTAAAACATATGCCGTTTTGATCAGAAAGAATCATTATAAAGATGTTAAAGTAAGATAACAATTCTACTCATATGGGCTCTAACGGTACCCTGTGGAGTTTTTGACCATTTATGGAGCAATGTTTAGACAAGCGGGTCCCTGTGTTGATTGTATCTTGTACTCTACTAGCATACGCACCACATGGGCAACAACAATGCAGTCCACATTCCTATGGACAGTTTCATGCTATTCCACAGTGACAGTGCCAAGAAACAGACGGGGAAGAAGACAGACAAAGACATCAACATTTACACACTCTCTTGAAGCCTGTTTGCTGAGATTCTGGTGTCTAATAAACAGTCATTCATGACCTGACCAAAGGAAACAATGGGTGTCAGCTTCAGGGTGGGGGTTCCTCTAGACAGACTGTGGCTCAGAAGAAATGAACATTATTCTGTAGATTTGACGTAGCAGCTTGCAGGGAAAGTTCTGAACTGAACTACGTAATCAGAAAGTAACATGTGGAGAGAATATGAGGATTCCTCAGTGGTGATAATACCATTCCTTGTAGTTCTAAAGTCACGTTTATGGTGACCTATTAAAATGAAACACTGTCCTGCCTCCCTGAGAGTTGTCTTCACTGTCATGGTCACCTCTCTGCTGTAAATGAGCTGCTCCCATCTTCTTTGTATTTATATGTGTGTGTCAGAGACTGACTGTATGGCTCAGCTTTGTTATCAGTCCTCTCTCTCTCTCTCACACTCACACACACACACACACACACACACTGACCTTGGACGATTCACTGATCCGCTGGGGCCGACACACACGGCTCAGTTTGCCATTGTCCATTATGTCCCCTCAGGCAAGCATCATCTAATGGACACACACACATTGTTATAACAATACTTAATAAGAACTCACCAAACCCTAATTATACCCCATCCATAGTACAATCCCTCACAGAATTGAGAACCAGGAAAGCTATGTATTCTAAGTTAGCACATGTACTTAGACATGTAGAGCACCTACTGTCCTCATCTTTCTATCCTTGTGAAGACATTTGGTCCCCACACTGTGAGCTAGAACACCACACTCACACACACAACGTCAATTTAAATTCTGTCACTTTCTGATTTAAAGCCTAGAAAGCTCCCACTGTTTTAACTCGACTAGTGCTTACTTTACTGGAAGTCTGGTGGAGCAGAGGGCATCTAGTTACGCTGTGACACAGTTACAGCATCTCTTGTTGCCGCACTTTAGCACAAGAAGGAGAAGCAGCTGCTTCTGTGGAGGAAACGATCAACATGCGACGCTTTTCAACGACGACACAAAACTGAGCCGCTTCTTCAGACGGTCTCCTCTTACATGTTCCTGTCAGTACATAGTTTCTTACACCACAGTAAGGGCTGCACAATGTAGCATACCATCAGCTAGCTAGCTTGAATAATCAAACAGCTTTCCGGTTTAGATTTTCAAAATAAACTCCTTCGTCTTATGACTCCAAAAACCACAGCACACTAAAATATTCAAGGAGTGAGACTGAGTAAAAACTTTAAATAAAATTTAAAAAATTATAAGCAAGTAAGAGTTGCTGGTAGAGCTGTAGACTTGGGTCAGACTTTAGTCTCAACAATGAAGACTTGAGACTTGATCTGGGCTTGACTGATGACAGACTTGACTTCATTGAGACTTGATTCCATAAAGAAAAAATTAAGTCTCAAGTTTTGATCTTGTAATTTCTCGTAACCATAAAAAATAAATAAGACAGCAACTGGCAAGGTTGCTTATGAAGACTTGCAACTTGACTTGGACTTGTCACTAAGTACTTGAGACTTGATGACGCAGCAGGGAGAAAAGGCTGTTATCCGGGTGGTTGGGATCCTTAATGATTCTTCTAACCTTATTCTTGCAGCGCCTGGTGTAAATATCCTTTAGGCAGGGTAGAGCACCGCCTATTGTATGTTCAGCTGAACGAACCACTCTTTGCAGGGCCTTGCGGGCAGTGATGTTCCCCATCAGGACGCTCTTGATGGTGCAGGAGTAGAAATTCCTCAGCAATTAAGGGGATACCCGGAATTTCCTCAATTGTCTAAGGTGAAACAGTGTCTGCCTTGCCTTTCTCACCACTGAGTCAGTATACAGTGCCCAGGTCAGGCCCTCGTGATGTGGACACTAAGGTACTTGAAGCTGTCCACCCTCTCCACCGTGGACCCATTGATAATAAGGAGGGTGTAGTTCCTTCCCTGCTTCTTCCCAAAGTCCACTATCAGCTCCTTCGTCTTCGTCAGGAACGTTGTTGTCCTGACACCAGCGAGTCAGGTCCTCTACTCTACTTCAGGTAGGCCTTTTCATTGTTATCTGTGATCAGGCCCACCACAGCTGTGTCGTCAGCAAACTTGATGATGGTGTTGGGGTCGAAAGTGGCTACACAGTAGTTTGTGTCCAGGGAGTATAGCAGGGGGCTCACAATGCAGCCCTGGGGTGCCCCGGTGTTAAGGATGAGGATGGAAGAGGTGTGTCCGCCCCCCTAACCACATGGGGTCTGCCCGTCAGGAAGTCAAGGATCCACATGCACTTGCATTGTTGTGTCTTGTGGCTTGACATTTGACTAACCTCAAAACCTGACAGTGGGATATGTATAGCCCTTTATTTAAAAACACTGCAGTCATAGCACATGACAGGGTGTTTATGATTCATGTAAAGAGAGCACACTACTAACAGGAACCAGTGGTTGCTCAAAATGTAACTGTGTTTATCATTTTATTTTTAAGCCAAAGCCTTTCAACCTAATGTTCTGATTGACACTAGCTAACGCTGGCTTAAGTGAGCTGGCTTTCATCCAGGAAATAATCTGCAGCTAATGGACCAATCACAACCAGGTCTATGTGAGTACATTCAAGACAGGAAATGTCACCAAATGTTTTGATGGTATTTATTCTGTGTATTCTGTAAAACTATATTAAATGTTCCCCAAATTACCTCCAAATAATGCATGTAGAGATGAATTTGGTATATTTCCCTTACATTACCATTACATTTATTTAACTGATGCTTTTATCCAAAGCGACTTAGAATATGTGCATTCAACCATGAACCATGTGAATACAACCCAAACATTGCAAGAATCATGCAAGTACATCAAGTTCATCAAATATGCTGAACTGATTCAAGTGCTACATTTAGAAACAATAAGAGATAGAGAAGCAGGGTTTTTTTTATGGGCCAAGGTTACCAACAGATGAGTTTTCAGTCTGTGACAGAAGATGTATCTGCTGTATTTTATTACCTGCTGCCACAAAGCAAGACAGACTGATAACAAATAACCTGTCAACATCTGTATACAGTATATATTATGTGTAATGTATGAAATATGTGTAATATATGAAAGTAACATATCTGCAGCTTCTGACTTGACTATATAATCAAACTGTGCATTTTACACCAACATAACACATTTCCTTTAATGTTCACTGTTGATAATTCTTTTCTTGTATCCCGTATGACCAGTTTGTACCATAAACACCAGTCATGGACACTATTTCTCTATGAACAGGCGGGTGTGATGGGCTGTTGGTGGACCAGCAGGTGGCGGCGTGATGCAGTAACAGACAACCCAGGGGACAGAGCTCAGACTGGGTAGGGTAGGTGGTGGTCGTCCCCTCGATCTGGCCTCATCAGTGTGTCATCAGAGAGCCGGTGGAGCTGGTGGACTCAGGACTCCCAGGAGGGAGGAGACCTTTGACCTCTGTGCTGTCTATCTGCTGCACTGGCCACAGCAGCCCAATACTTTATCACTGAACTTCATGTAGCCTACATACACATGCACCCCCTGCCCCTGACAGATACTATACTGTATTGTGTTGTTGTATATAGTTTGTACTGTATTGAAGTGTATAGTAGTAGTTTTGTGATGTACCTACATCAGCATATTGAGATATTTTATATCCACAGTACTGTACACTTTTGCACTGTGTAGTATAGTGTGTATAGTGTATCTGGATGCTTGTATTAAAAGTCATTAATAGGCCCTGAAGGACAAACCTTATGATTTAAATGAAATGAAATTAAACTATTGAAACCAAATCAGTGGATTTTATTGCCTCTTCATTTAGCATGTATCAAGTATCAAGCTACACAATTTAAACAATTTAAAACCGGAAGTTGATTGTTTTTGCCTTCAGAATAAACTGACTTGTGTCACTGAAGAAGAAGAATCAAGTATTCTGCATTTTATGGAGTACAAAAGCTAAACCGAACAGTTGTAGTTCTAACAATAAATAATTCCTCACAGAATGTCACAGATATACTCATTATTTGTCACGTCATTAAATGCTCCTTACTATTTTGCATCTTACAATTTTGTCCTTGGTGGCAGTGATTTCACATGTTGATTAATTGCTTTTTGAGATATTCCCCCATTCCTGCTCATCATTTCTTATTTTTTCTCCTTTCCCCTTCCTCTTCTCTTGTTTCCTGACAGCAGAACTGACATCTTAACCTCTCCCTTTCCTGGGGATTTTCTTATTTTCTTATATATATATATATATAGCAAATAAAAAATAATAAATGGCTCATAAAGCTAATAGACTATCAATAAGGAACAAACATAGTTAAGGAAATTGAAAGCACCCTGTTTACATAAAAAACATTTTATTCGTTTGTGTAGCATGTTACTACTGGTGTTCTCACCAGGTTGGTCAGAGGTGATGATTCTAGGGGCCCACAGCTGGAGAGGGCCACATGAATTCCAGTCTATCCATTTTAATAGAAAAAAATGTTTACATGTCTGACTGCTAAATGTATCATTGCCATTTATATACTTTTTGTTAATAAATATAATATCACAACAGTGTTTTGGCTGTGACACATTAAACCATATTGTTTTAAAATGTGACGCAATGTTGTTTTAAAGGTGCTGCAACCATTGTCGTCACCACTTTTACTTTATTTTGAAAGTCCTCACCGGAAAAGTGAGTTGTATGTTGTGGCTGCCTTGATAGCGGCCCTCATACCAGTGACCATTCACAGGCAGAAGGTGAATACAGCGTCTGGGGGACCTCTCTGTCTGTCTGTTGGCAACCTGCTCGACTAAACTCACCAACGCCCATAAAGCGGCAAATACAGGAAATAAAGCGAGCTGCTAGAAGAAGAGCCGTCTTTTTCCGTTAAGTCCGACAGGCTCAATTGCTCCAGTGCGGTGGTCGTGATTTTGGAGTGAAGCCTATTGTATAACGTTATCAGTTCCAGTTCTCTGATGTATAGCATCAACTGTATAACTTAAGTTAGCTGCTTTATTCCTGCGTTGCTACCTCCCTGGTTTGGACTGATACAACGTTGACTTCGACTGCTTGATTCCTGTCCACCCGAAAAATGGCAACCCAAATCGATAAAGAGGCTTGCAGAGAGGCTTACAACCAAGTCAGAGACGATAACACGGACACCAATTGGTGAGTGTGCGGACATGGTTACTTATCCATTCTCCGTTCAAGAATGTGACTATAGTATATTGCCTTGCATATTTACAATAGAAAATGTGTCGTACATGTTAACCCAGGACCTCATCTGAATATTGAAAACCTACTAGCCATTATTTACTACCATATACTACATCAAGCAATTTGGTTTTCGATCTAATCTCAGTTAAAATTTGAATTCACATAGCCTGTTTCCGCCCACTGAGCCGTCTTTTCGGTGGGGATGGGTGCGAAAATAAGAAGCGGACCTTGTATAAAAGTTAACATTTTATTTAAATAAGCTCCGTTTGGTTCACTGAATACATGCCGAATGGAAGATATGTTCCTAAAGAAATAGAAAATGTAATGAACTGTATTTTATGCCACATGAACGATTGCATTTCGCCAATTTGCCTCTAAATTGCTCGATATTTTAGACTAGTTCGACCTGCTTACCCTGAATGCGCGCTAGAACGGCATCTTTGGGGGTTGCCCGAAGCTGAGATCTTAGTGAATTGTTTCACGGTAGATAAGTGAAACCCTGATTCCAGTGCTTGTTCTTGTTGGCTAAAAT
The DNA here is from genome assembly GCA_002120245.1 of Maccullochella peelii. Lineage (NCBI taxonomy): Eukaryota > Metazoa > Chordata > Actinopteri > Centrarchiformes > Percichthyidae > Maccullochella > Maccullochella peelii. The sequence continues at coordinate 61,583 of LKNJ01002774.1, read as the reverse complement.
TCATGCAGCTTTCAGTTTCCTGTCTTAGCTGATCTGATCTAGCTGATCTGTATTCTGGCTATTTAGCGGTCACACACTGCACAGTTATCAGGCCCAGCGGGGCAGACGTAATTTCCTTTGTCCTGTATTCAGAGAGGATAACGTTATAGTAATGACACTTGCACATATCTGATACACAGCTGCCACCTTGCATGGGCGTATGCATCGCCTCAGTTTGCAAAATGGGTCTGATGTGCACATAACGCCATTGTTGTGAATCAACAGATCATGAGACTGAGTAATGTATGGAGTAATAATGCCCACTGTATTCTGCATCTTCCAGGACTGCGTTTAAATATGAGGGCTCTATGATCGTGCCTGGTGGACAAGGGACTGACTATGAGGACTTCAAGAGGATGTGCACAGGTAAAGAGGAGATTTCATTTTAAATATGCCACCCTAGTGCACCCTGCTGACTAGTCTAGATTTAGTTTGATAGTGTGTCTGTGGCCTGTGTGGGCTCCGTCTCTGGACGGGTTAAACAGCCTATATGCCACACAGCTTGACTTGACAGGACACTAATCTTTTAAGACTCTGTGCTCTGTCACCCATTGGCCTTGAGCCCTGTAACTACACTGTCAAAGCACTTAACACTGTATGCATTGCATTGCATAATCTGTTCTACAATATCATGTGTGGCTGTTACAAGGTGAAACATTTAAGGTCAACCTTTTGTATATCAGTGCGAGATTGTTTCCTGAATTACAATGGGAAGATGTTGAAGTCTTCTTTAATCTTTAGTTCTTGTTCTCCAACTAGTCTGCAGTTTCATTTTTCACCTATCACTCCCTCTGAATAAAAAAACCCACTCCTACCAAAGCATCTACAAGCAGCTGAATAAAATGAATCCATAGTTATAAACAAGTTTTCCTCTTGTCTGGATTCACTGCACAACTCAGTCTGCATGGAGCTCCTATTTGTTCCTCACAAAAATAGCAAAAAGTAAAGTAGGGATTTTCAGATAATGATTCCCAGTCTGATGCAAGTTCCCCTCTTTCTGTGTCCTCCAGAGTAAAGCATCTGCTCAGATGTTGGGTGTGGCTGTTTCTGATGCTTGCTCTTGTTGTCTTTAAAGCTTGCTGCCTCAGGGCTGTACTCCCTTCTTTTTTCTCCCTGATATTTCAGAGCTCACATTCCTATGTTGAAATAGCTCAATTATCACTGTGCTTTACAACAGTTCAGCTGGTATGTTTGCCATTGGTTCCTGTTCAGAGATGACACGTACATTATCAGACATCTTTCTGTCTGTGGGCTTGCTCTCCTTATTTAGCGGTGAAGTTGTAACTCTGCAAAAAGAAAAAAAAAACTGAGTGGAGTGTAGGAGGAGCTGATGCAGACTGATCGTCTAGTGAGGCTCGAAGAGGAAGGCTCCTTTTGTATAGTGATCATTAACTTATCCAGCTGCAGGAAGTAAAAATAGATTAATTCTGGTGTGTACAACCTGGATCAGTACAAGAAGATGCTGCATGCAGGGCCATTGTTCCACTGAGTCCTAAATCCTTACATCTAATTTAATTAGCCACCAGGACTTTTATACACAATTTCAGCTGACAAAATGTAGCAACATCCAATAACTTATTTAGTCAGTGTCATAAATAATTCATTGCACCAAACTATCAGTTAAAGGGAAATTCAGTCCTGAATGTCCCCTGTTGGGAAGGTGTTTCTCAGGTTTTGATTCTTTGAAATAGATTTCTAGTGTTTTAGGCACGATGGCGGGATGGCAATGTTGGTTGGTCCGTGCACCACTTTTTGTCCAGACCGAAATTGCTTGAACAATATTGGATGGATTGCCATGATTGAAGATGAATTTGGTAAAGATGTTCATTGTCCTCAGAGGATGAATCCTACTGGTTTTGATGATCCACTGACTTTTCTTCTAGCACCACCAGCAGGTCAGACTTTACACTTACCATGTGAAATATCTCAACATGTACTGGATGGATTGGCACAAAATTGGTTTCAGACATTCATGGTTCCTGGACTATGTATCCTAATGTCTTCACTAATTCCCTGACTTTTCATCTAGCGCCACCATGAGGTTGACATTTTTAGTACAGATTACCATAAGATTTGGTACAGATATTCATGTCTCCCTCAGAATGAATTTCCATGTGTCCAATATTTTGGATGGGCCAGGAAATACCAAATTCTAAGAGTGCTGCTTGCGCTGGTCTTCGTGCTGCCACGAAAATAAGGCCCTTAGTCTTGTTTTTAACTTGTTGCTTCATTATATCAACAGCAATTGAAGTTGAGGACCCAGACTAGTGGCCCCTAGAGGTGGCAATGCTCATTACACCCAACAATGTAAAGTTTTGAGTGGGGCAAAACATACATGCTTTGTTGTAAAAGTGAAAATCTTGGCCTAATGATGGCACTAGAGGAAAGACCAGAGGGTCTCCCAAAACGGTAGAATTCATCTTCTGAGGACCCATGAATATCCACAGCAGATTTCAGAGAAATGTAGCATTAAGATATTTGTTCATGAACCAAAGTGTTGGTCAAGGGGGAAGTTTTGACCTGAGAGTCTTTGAGGATCCACACTAAATTAAATGGCCAACTGACTGGCATCACCATCCTTAGGCCTAGCATAGATAAAAACAAGACCAACTTTGGACTCAGTTAACATGTTGGTAACACCACTCCTCGCCACTCACACCTGACACTGTTCACAGGAGACAGCTCTGGTTTCTAGGCTGTGTCCCAGAGGGAGTGAGCGTGGGCTGAGGAAGCGTACATAGGAAGATACGGTGTCAGCCGCCAACCTTTGGTGTGCTAAAATGAAGTCAATTTATGCAGAACAACGTCTCTCCCAACAAGTCTTTTTTTGCTGTCTCATCATTGTTGTAGTCTGTGCGTTCTCTGCAGCAGGGAGGAAGCCGACTGCAGAGTCAGCATGGCTTTAAGGGGAAGACAAACCAGGAAGAATCTCGCAGAGGGAGGAAGTGTGGGGATGTGGGGGTGTGGGCGAGCTCCAGGTTGGGGTGAGGGCATGTGTTTGCACTAGTCCCTCTCTGGCATCTCAAACAGTGACAATGACACGTAAGACAAAGGGAGATCACCTTGAGTGTCACGGAATTGAATCAGGTGACTGTGAGTGCTTGTGTGTGTGCATGCGTGTGTGTGTGGATTGCTCCAGGCAAGGTGTTAAAGCTAGCGATATCCTTTGTGGCAGCACTGATAAGACTCTCTACAGTGGTTACTTTTGGTTAATGTGTGGCTGGTCTGATCTGAGAACAGTGCTGTTGAGGCTCTGCCAGGAAAGTCTTTATCAGTTCCTTCAACAGGTGAACATATACAAGATATACAGGTCACACTATAAAAACTCTTAATGTAATATAGTAAAATCAACTGACTTTTTAACAGTAACTCAGCTTAAATTAGCTTGTTACCACTTTTACATATAAATTTGTCTATCTTAATTTAAACTCTTAGTTTAAACTATAGTGATTGATTGTCATACTGAGTGTTTAGTTTGTTTAGAAAAAATGTTAGCTTATTAGCATATTCCCAGCATGAACTGTACTTGTGTTAGCTTGAATTAAGGCTGCAACTAAATAAAAGTCCTACTCAGCCTGTGAAAACAGTATAATGTCTTTTGTGGCTCTGGAGGGAGTTTTCTAAAGTCTGTGAAAATAACCCTGATGATGTCATGAGCTTGGAGACTACACATTTTTATTAGAAAGTAGGGTTGGGCGATTTTCCAACCGGCCACCGTCAGCCCAACAACCAGCGATTGCCGATATATTCATGTCTGCGTGTGTGCGGTGCATGCGGGGGAGTCCCCACTCCCCAGACTGACATCCGTGGTCTTTAATGTGAAAATCTAATTTTACTGAAACATTACAGCCTATATACTACGCTCCTTCAGTTAAACAAAATAAATCACCTTGAGATAAGTTGCTAAGCAATACGCTGTAAAGACAGGCTGAAGACACTATTTGAAAAAGAGTCATTTAGTCACTTCCCTGTTTGGTGAAAGACTTTCTTGCGTCAGAAATCAACGCAACAAGAACGTGCGTAATATGGCTCTAACTCTAACTGCCAGTTCCTATTCACACACGCTTTGAATTGCGCTTTACAGGTTCATAATTTACCGAGTTGAATTCTCGAGGAGACAAACCATTAAATTAGGAAAATAAAATGACAAAAATCGGCCAATAAATCACCCCAAAAAACCCCAGGTGACGATGGACTCAGCCAATCGCAGATAGCCGATATATTCGTCCAATCGCCCAGCCTGAAACTGGGGTGGAGAATTTGAAAGACGTGGCCATTTACCAGACAGGGAGGGTCTAAAGAAAGACGCCATTGAGTTGCATAATGGGAAGTGTAGGATCCAGTGGTTCTGACGAAGTCAGGATATCTCATGTGTGATGCTCTTAGCTGTTGCTGCTCCACTTTGAGTTTTAGGGTGATAAAAAAGATTAAAAAAGCTGCCTGGTGGAGTTTAAAAAGTGACAGTGAACAATTTTGGCTGGGTTTCTGTCAGTCAGTGGCGCACTGCAGTGGTGTTAGTGTTAGTGGAAACATAATGAGTATCAGGGATCTCTCTGCCAGTAGTTAGACTGCTCTGTTGAAGACCTGGGGAAGTTTTGCCCTGCAGCTCATAGTCATAGTATACAGAGTCATACAGAGGCAGGAGCATCTGTAAGACAATAATGAGTAATCTGTTCATGTTATTGTTACATAATGACACTGTACCGCCTGAAGACAGCAGACAAGACAGCCTGAGTGTATCTGTTAGACAAAGTGGTGAGGGAAATAGGTGTGAAATTGCATAATCACACTCGGAGATCTGTGCATGTGAAAAAAACTGATTCTATTTACTTCATGTATGAACTTAAGTTATGTAACTTCATGAGTAGCCTACGTTTCTCAACTCACTGTACTACACCTTCTTTAAGAAATTCAAATATAAAATCAAAAGCAAGTCCAGTTGCCTTGACTTAGCACTTACAGATAAATCCAAACGCAGTTTCTCAAACAATGTCAAACAGGTAACTTTTGAAAAATGGAAGTCATTTAGAAAATGAGCACTGCATAGCCTTGTGAGCTAGTTTAAGTTTACCACACCAAATTATCCTTTCCTGTATAGTTATCTTCCCCACCATGGTGCTTTTGATTGCAAATATCCACCAATCTCACTGATGCTTATTGAAAGGAATAGGATTGAATTAATCTCTGGGATTGGTACCTCTTCTGGTTGTACACACAACATGTGTCTGGCATAATGGAGATGTGACTACCTCATGTGAAACTAGCTACCTCAGCAGTAGTGTGTTTTCTGCCTGCCAATATGGTGGCTGTTAGATCATGTGATGTCAAGTGCAGGACCCAATATTAAACACCATTAGCCATTTGTAGATAGCAACTGCACATCACTGGTTACTTTTGTTCAATTACAGCATGGCTGTCTCAGAAAATAACTGAAATGGTGAATCTGTTGTTTCTGACAAGGAAATATTTCACATCTGATAGATTTGAACACAGAAATATTTTGTTGGCAATTTTTTCCCCCCAGTAGTATAGATACTTGGCTTCACAAACAATAGATAAGCCAGTATTACTAACAATAAAGTGAGAAAGTGCTTCTATGTTAGCATTGGAGAAATTTGTTACCAATACTTCAAATGGAGGACAAAAGGGGTCAAAGTTGTTAAGATTCAGGTCCTAGTGGTAGCTGTAGTCTAGTATTATAGATATTTAGGGTTTTTCATAGTTGTGGTAACCATTGTCTTGACAAGAAGACAACTTTCATGTCTTTCAATTTTGCATGAAGCAAATAAAGATGTCTCAGCGTCCCTCCAAAAATGACATTTTTATCAGTTTCCAGATGTTTATTTATTTATTTATAATCTAACTTCCCACTAACGTGGATTGGTTCCCAACCTTATTGACATGTGGCCCTTTATAGTTAAGCTCTGTATACTATTGACCCCTCATTACTTGTTGCATATGTCTGTGAGCAGTTCACCCTAAAGGGTGATGTTCCCTGCTCACATTAGCTGTGGTTACACGGACAATATTTCTTCAACCCGACTGAAATCGTTCTGATTAGAGATTCCAACTTAACTGTTTACATGGACGCTAAATAAAGTGATCCGATAAGATGCGCGTTAACATGCCCAAAGCATTTAATCAGAATAGAACTCTTCTGACATGCGCAAAGAGGTTCCGCCAGCTGTGAAGCGTCTAATCTGCTGGAAATATAACAGAAGAAGAACAAGGGGTGTGTTGTTCTCGTGGTGTCGAGCCTTTCGACCATCGAGGCGTTCAACAGTCCTTAAATCTTTTAAGGTCTCCAACAAAAGAAGTTGCATCAGCCACAGAGCAGTTTAGCTTTGCTGCCGCCATGTTTCTGTCCCTCCCGGAAACTCGTTCACGTCACCTGATGTTCCCCCCACGTGGGGCAAACATGCGCAGAAAGAATAGATTTATTCCAACCAGAGAACCAGACCATGGTTATTAGGCCCTGATATTTCCCCCAAAGGTTTACACCCCCCCTCTTAACCCAATTGAAAATCGCTTTGGGCCGGATCAGGTCAGTCTCTTCTGATTGAGGTGGTTACATGAGGCATTTTTATTCTGATTATTAGTGAATGTTAGGGTCCATGAAAATGCAGCTTTTGTTTCATTTGAATGGGATTTAGAGGCCTGAAGAGGTAAGTCAGGAAAAAAAAGTAGCAGAAATGTTTTTCTTTTTAGACTGGTTGTATGTGTTCAGACATTATTTCATGTCATTTCTGCAGTGGACCACTATGAGAGTGACCGGCGTGGTCACTGGGAGGTCTGTGACACAACTGCAAGGCTCACAAAAGATTTGACTCATTTAGTGTATTGACCTGAATATTCCTCGTTATATGCACACACATTCCACAAAACGTTTTGTGGAACTGCAAAAAGCAGAACCATGTATTCATCTGCACTGCAACACTGAAACTCTCTTTTTGCCCACTCTTTTTGTGGGTCTTTCACACACGCATGCAGACACACACACACAATTTAGTTTTGAATCACTTGATGCTGCACCAGACTGACACATCATGTGATGGCACTAAGACAAATATACAGATTTTTTTTCATACTTGTAACATTGATCTATAGTGCACTCATTGTGTATGGGAAGCTGTATCTTAAGAGACTGTAATGGAATTGAGGTGCTGTGCTGTTTTGACTGTGTCATCTGTTATGATCCATTTTTTCTTACTGATCAAAGAAATGTTGCCTAAGAGATACGCTGATTCTTTTGTTTAAAGGTGCAATCTGTAGCCTTTTTCTATCGGCAGCATGACCTTACATCACATGACAGGAGGTCAATTAGTACCGGCCTGATGTAACAACAGACCGAGACAATGATTTACATCTGTTTGTGTGTGTCAGCCTCTGATCGGACAGGAGAATTCCGCAACAAGTCCACATAGGTCGTTTGTTCCTAACCTCTTATACCACCCACAGGAGCGTTTCCTAAATTAGTGCCCCTACAGGTGGCAGGAGATATGACAGAATAGGTTGTTTGCCAATGACTCCCAAAACAACATACCGGTATACCGGACCTTCGTCGCCATGGTAACATAATAAACATGTGGTTAACGTGTTAATGCATTTGTTTGGTTAGGTTTAGGCACAAAAACTACTTGGTTAGGTTTAGAAAAAGATCATGGTTTGGGTTAAAATAAGTTGCATTAGTAAGTTAAGTTACACCACGTTAAAATAAGTCAAGGTTGACTTTTGGTTTCAGATGGGACACGAACAGCAGGCTCCTGGGTGAAAGTGCTGTCTTGTTTGACCCATCCATCCACACAGATCAACTTTTTGCTCTTTATACTACCTCACTGGACTTCCTTTGCTTCCGTCATAATTACAGCCACTAGAGGTCACCGTACATACAAACCTAAATATGGGTCGTAATAAGCTGCTGCACCGACGACCGTATTTAGCGGAGGACAGTCTTCAGTGAGTGTGTTCGTCTTCTGCTGGTGCTTGATGAAGTGTGTAACATTTAAAAATATCAGCTATCAGCTCCTTCAATCTGTATAATCAGTCTCACATAGTCTCTTCCATCTCTTCCCTCAGATGACGCTCGTCTGTTTGGCTTTGTCCGGATCACGACGGGAGACGCCATGAGCAAACGAGCCAAGTTCACTCTCATCACCTGGATCGGCGAGAACATCAGCGGGCTGCAGCGTGCCAAGATCAGCACCGACAAGGCGATGGTCAAAGACATCGTGCAGGTCAGAGAGTTGCATGTGGAGAGAGTAGCAATTAAAGTAATGGTTGTCATCATGTGGGTAAAATAGAATGAAGCTGTAATGGTCCCTTTGGGAAACTGGGTGGTTACAGAGGCAGCATGGCAACAGAAGGCTGGATACAGATAGACGAACAACAAACCATTTAACCTCTAGATGATATGAAAATCAAAAATACAAAGTCATAACTCATCAACAATTGAAACAGAAGTATTAAACATTATGAACATAGATGCATTATATCTATACAACTATACAGCATTTGAAATACAGTATATAACAGAAAGGGAGAATACAAGCATGTGAGTAAATAATTAATGAAAATGAATGCTAATGTTGCTCTGGATGTGTGAAAAAACAGAAAAACCTTGATAAAAGGTGATGTCGTTTTTGTGTTCAAAGTTTGTTCCATTCTCCCAAAGTGGCCAAAAACATGAGTTAATCCAGCTGTAAAGGTACCCTGTACAGCAAACAAACACAGTTATGTTCACATTCTCACCAAAACTCACAGTGTGAGTCACCGAGGCCTTACAAACCTTTCGTGTTTCATCATGCGAGTGCTAGTAGACGACACGAGGGCCTGCTCATCAAAATATTGCTCCATAGTGCTACTAGTGATCAAAAACTCAATGTGGTACCTTTTAATATGCTAACTTGGAAACAAGCAGCAGTGCTGTGGTACTCTTCTCCTTCACCTTTTGCTGACAAGCTCCAGCCTTGGAACATGTTGCACATTTGCAGCTAAATTCTGGAGGACAAAGAACATTTTCATTGAACCAAGAACATTGACAGTTTGCAAACTGATTAGCTCGGAGTGCATGTGCTAGAGCATATTTTCCTCTTCACTAACATTCATCTTTATTGAATGAAATGATATACATCAATCCTGATTTAAAAAAAAAAAAAAAAAGCCCAGGTAGAATAAATGGCCCTGTACAGAGAGAATTGAAAGAAGCTCACAGAGCTGGCTGGCTAGCATGTTATCTGTCAGCTACCCAGCTACAGCAGTTCACCAACTAGCCCTGTGAGTTGTCACTCTGTCACCAAGCTTCTAGAACTATATACTTCGCAAAGACGTGCCGATGCATTTCTCACTGCCACTGGGTGGGCCTTAAGTGTTGCCGGGTGTTGAACGTCAGTACTTTTTTGGTACCAACTGTAATGTGTTTGCAGCATCAAGTATCAAAAGCTGACAAGTACTGAATGTTGGCATTGTTTTTCCCCGGTCAAATTGTTGTAAGGCAGGACTGATGCACTGAGAAGTTTATTATTATCTGGAAAAACATGTTCATAATTCTCAAAGTTATTGAAAGTATTGTTTTGCTATCTGTCCAAAAAGGTGTCTACTCTAAAGTCCTCAGTCATTGCTTTACTTAATGCCCAGCAGTTGATGTAAGCTGGTGTTGCATGTTTGGTGCAAGATACGTTTATCCTCTGGTAGTACTGTTCCTCACTTCAGCATGTGTTTTGTTTCTGCAGAACTTTGCCAAGGAGTTCATGTTTAGTGACCCGAGGGAACTGGATGAGGACAACATCCGCACAGAGCTGAAGAAGGCGGGTGGAGCTAATTATGACGCTCAGGCCGAGTAGAGAAGTGACACGGTCCACTGGAAGGGTTGGAGGGGTCGGGTCTGGTCAGGGTGGGGTGGGGTGGAATAAGTGGGGGTGGGTAGTGTTGGGGCAGGGCTGCTACCTCTTGGGGAGAGGGTGTGGCGGGATGGAGAGGGCGCTTGACGAAAGGGAAATGCATGCAGTGAACACACACATTTTACTTTCAAAGTAAGGTCCAGCAAAGACGCCTCATGGTGAACATTTTGTTCTTTTACAAGAACACAGGTACACACAAACAAAGCAGAGGTGCACCAGGAGCAGGTTGTGAAACAAGTGTAAGTGCTTCAAATACTAACCATACACTGTTTATGGTGCTTGATAATGGCTTATTATGAAACATTCTCTTTTTTTCATTAGTTTAACAGCTTTTTATTGTACTCTCAGCAACAGCTTCACAGTGAAAGTTAACGGATTAAAACAGATCAGAGTTACTGTAGTTACTGAGTGTATTGGCACAGATCCTGACAGTACAGATGCTGTTGGTGCACCTCTAAAATGATAACATCCGCATTAGGGCGCTTATATACTCGATTTTAACAAAGCTTAAGTGTGAACTGCATTGTTCACATACTTGCTTGCTTGAAGATTAAAAAGTACATCCACAGTACATCTGGGAGCAGATTTAGAGCCGAATTGTCCCCGGCCAACACTGGAATATCTTCCTTGAGACCTTCAGATTTTGCACACATGAAGATACCTTAACATGGTGACACTCAAGGTCGTTACTGTATTGTTAAAGGAATAGTTTCATATTTTTGGAAATATGCCTTTTTGCTTTTTCCCAGAGTTAGATGAGAAGATCAATACCACTTTCACGTCTTTATGGTAAAGTTATAGCTGGAGCCAGCAGCTGGTTAGCTTAGCTTTACACAAATCCGCCTACCAGCACCTCTAAAGCTCACTAATGAACATCATCTTATATCTTGTTTGTTTAATCCGTGCAAAAAGTAAAGTGTAAAAACGACGCAATAGCAGTTCCCTGGCAACCAGCACAGACTCCAGGAAGTCACTATTCCTGGCCTACAAATAGGCCATAAGATGGCAAATTGCCATTATTACACTTTACTGGCTTTTGTGTCAATTAAACAAATGAGATATAATGTATTAATTTATGAGCTTTAGAGATGTTGGTAGGTATATTCTTTTTTTTTTTTAACCTTTTGTTTCTCCATGTTCAGTCTTTATGCTAAACTAAGTTAACCGGCTGCTGGCTGTAGCTTCAAATATGAGACACCGACAGCAAACGCCAATGCAGTTCTGTTACTTGCAACAGCGATCTCTGAGGATGCGCGCAACCAGCGCTCTGAGGGAGCGCAGAATATGCAAGATAGCCATCATGTGCACACAAATCCGTAATTAAAAGCAAGTGTATAAGCGCTCATAGAGATCACAGACTGCCTTCTCTCCTCTCCCACCCTCTGCCCTCTCCCCAGTCAGCTCATGGTTGGTTATCTACTGTGCTGTGCATTATCATCTCACAATCATCCTCAACTCAGCGGGGCCCCAGTTGAGCAATATGAAGTTACATCAAGGCTTCAGCCCTGTTTGCTTGGAATGATTTCATGTAATGAGGATGTGGAAAAACTGAAGGGTTTCACTTCAAAATGCCATATTGTGATCATAGATCATGTTGTAAGAGTGAGTTAACTGGATAGATGTCTCATTTTGAAATGAAATTCTTTACTTGCAGGCATGTGTTTGACACCAGAGCATGCTCTTAGTCATGATACACTGTACCTCCAGGAGGAAAAGATCTCCATTTTCTAACAATATCCTTGGTGATGGTTGGCAGCTTGCTTTGAGTAAGCTTGAGTCATGGTGCTAAGTACATATTTAGCCACCTCTTCATCTCTAGCCAGACAGCTGTGTTTGGGTTACAGCCTCAAAGTCAATCATTACGTCTTGTCCTGAGATGGACTGTAATTCATCCTCCTGTCTTCATACTGGTGCTTTATGCTGTGAATCCCTTTTTATCACTAGTTCAAATGTGTCTTTTTGTGAGTGTGAACATTTTTAGACCTTATTTCAAAGTACTTTTTACTTTCTCCTTCCAGTTTCTGTTGATGTTAGCAGTTTCTATAGCTGGGGCAGAATTTGTAGAGTACATGGTAAAGAATTAGACTCTTGGTCTTACAGGAGGCTTTCTGCCTCTAGATATTATGTCATAGAAATACAGAGAAACAACAGGTATATTGATCCCTCAGCAGCACTTGTAGTCAAGTATGGAATGTTCCCCAGAGTCTCAAAGGATTTTGAAAATGGAGATCTTTTCTTCTGGTGTCTCATCTCACGATCTACCACTAAGGTATCCATGCATACTGTAACCTACTGTGTTTGACTGCCTTAGTCTCCCAGGGAGAGAGGGGCGTCATGGGAGCTTGTGGACACTACACTGTGATTGGCTATCCTTCTTACATTGGGGTGGGACTTTGATCAGCACATGGCTCATCGTGGTGTGAGCCTGGGCCATCATCCCATCCCAGGACTAGCCATTTCTCGGTTGTAGCATCTCTGATTATTTGGTTTCAACCCTCCCTTCCCCTGCAAAAAATAGGATTTTCTTCTTGTGCTTCTGTTTTTTTTTTTTTTTGTTTGTTTTTCAGATTAATTTTATTTTCTCTGAAGAGTTTTACCTTTTGGTTTTATTTTTAAGAGCATTGTTATCTTGGACATTGGCGGAAGAGATTTTCAAAAACAAAATATTGCGAAAAAGAAAGAAAACTGAGTGGGCACAAGATCAGTCATTTCAAAATAAAAATTGATGTTTTTTCCAAAACCTGCTTCTCAAAGTGTCTTTTGTGTGTCTCTGAAGCTTACAATACTATGAATGATGGGTCTTTTGGTAAGGACTTGAAACTAAAATAAGTTTGGTTGTGTCCATGCTGGTTACAAGTTTTTCAGCTGGCTTAGAAGCTGAAAAAGAGGGTTCTTCAACATTACATCACCATTGGTGTGCATTCATTTCCGTACAGTATGAAATTCTATTAGTAGAGCCTTGAAACTTGCTTGGGTTATGTAGTCCATCATAGTAAACATCAAGTCAAATTATTTTCTGGCGATGATAAATTATCATTGTGTGGTTATCGTTAAAATGCACATTAGCCTGAAAGGTCTGCACTTCATTTCCTCATTATAATAATGTCACTGACAAAAAAAATAAGGACTTGATCTTCACTGTAATAAATTACACAAGTCAATAAGTTAGCAAGTACAGCTGAAATTAAATTGCTAATGTTATTTGCTACAGCATACTCCTGTATGCTGTTACATGTAATTTGATCTTTTTTGAGAAAATAATCAGAAACCAAAAGGAAGAAATGTGTTCTTTACTTTTTGGTTTTGCTGATGATTCTTCTGTCTGATATTAACCCAAAGACGTATTAGTAACAATACATTTAAAATCACTTTGATTTTTGGCTAATTGTGATTTTTTTTTGTTGGACTTTAATGGGGGAAAAAATGTATAAAGCCTTTTGTGGCCTTAAGTGATGTCACTTGAGTTAGCATCAGTTGCTGAGACTGAAGACTACAAGTTTGAAAATGAAAAAATTCTGGGGGGCAGAGAAGTGAGGTTACCAGACCTCTGTAGCCCGCTCCTCATCTCTGTTTGAGGCTAGCGGCGCAAGGCTACCTTAGCTGCTACTAGCATAACGCACATGAATCCCCAACTGAACTGTCGGTGGTCAGTTGCATTGAGGGTAATGTAGATGCCAGGTTTGACAAAGACAAAGAATGTGTGGAATAAAAACGACAATATCTCTGGTTTTCTCCACAATCATCCTCATCTCAGATCTCCTTTTGTTACCAGTGTAGGATGCGGTAACGGGATCATTTTGGCACTTGTGGATTCAAGGTCCATACAGCAACCGTCTCTGGAAGCTTAGGGGACTCCCAAGAGTTTCCATGGGCACCGCTGCAACTGTCCTGCTTAGTGAGTCAGCAGTTGGGGAGGAAGACAAAATGTTCTATGGTGCTCTAGTCATACAGTGTCCCAATTAGGTCCTCACTATTTGTCCTCGTCCTTCTGTTGTAGCAAAACCATCCTCCCAGATTTCAACTGTCATTTTGTTAGACATCAATAAATTTATATGCCACTAATTTAATGTTAGTAAGTTCAAAATCAATGTTATTAGGTTACTTATTAATTACCTGTAATGCCATTTAATACTGTTTTTCTGCTATGCTAACATCCTCTCTTCCTTTCTAAATCAAATTGTATATATGTAACAGCTATTCTCTATACTACAATTCCCCAGGATAGGTATACATTACTGATAATTGTTTTACCATTGAACACTGCTTCCTAATGACCATCCACAGTCAGTAAGCCTCTTTCACTTTGCATCACTTTGTAATACAGCATGTACACAGAGATCAGCGATGGTCAGTGAAATAATCAAAGGGTGGACAATGATTTCCAAAAAAAGCGGCCTAATTTACATGTTTCAATGTTGGGTTCATATTTTGTACTCACTACGCCCTCTAACTGACTTCGCTATTGGTTAAACCCACAGACCGTAGCACGGTCACGGAAAGTTTCATCATGGAAGTGTGCCGTCACTCTCCGGATGTGACTCGAGTTCTATGAGTATGTGCATAGCCCTCTAACTACAGGCCCAGCTGGCCCCTGTTCTATTCCCATTGCTAAGTTCAAAAGGGAGAAGAACAGCAGGTGCGCTGGTGTTTTACAGTATGTGGTTGCTACCTCCTGATTGGGCGGTGAGTGCAAAGATCTATAAGTAAAGTTAGTGAAGTTTATTTAGCATAGCACCTTTCACAGAGCAAGATCACAAAGTGCTTTTGAATTGTTAAAAATAAGACCATAAAAACAGTAAAAAGGAACAAGCAATAAAACACAAGCAACAACAGATCTTAAAAACACACAGAAATTACAAACACCAAACAGCACAAGGCTAGACATAGGCCAGTTTAAATAAATAAGTATTCAGTTGATTTTTAAAGGCCTCAACAGAGACCACAGATTGTATGTCTATAGGAAGGGCTTTCCAAATTATCGGAGCCACCACTTCAAAAGCACGATCGCCTTTTGCTGTCAGTTGGGCAAATGGAACAACCAGTAAGCCCTGGTCAGAAGACCAAAGTGACCTACTGGTGATGTAAGGATGGAGCAGGTCAGAGATGTACACTGGTACCTGACCATGCAGGGCTCTATACATAAAAACAAGAACCTTGAAATGAATCCAGAACTTGATGGGAAGCCAGTGTAAGGAGGATAAAACGGGTGTGATGTGAGTTGTCCTGCTGAACCTGGTCAACAGCCTTGCAGCAGCGGTCTGTCTCAGGGTTCCAAGGCGGAGCCTTGATGGGGTTAACCAATAGCAAAGCCAATTAGACGGCTACGCGCATACTCATAGAACTGGAGTTACATCCAGTAACTACTATTTTTAATATGAGTGACGGCTGCTGGTCTGTATCAGGTCAGTATCAGGACCCCAGTTGTTCAAACCTACACACCATCACCGTGTGTGGTGTGTGTGTTATTCTGCTACAGCTGAACAACAAATGAATTGAGTAATGGTTTGCCAGCATGACTCAGCCACTGATCAAACATGACTCCTGCTGAGTGTGTGTATATGTGTCTGACAGGCTGGCTGAGTGGTTGCAGTGATCTATGAGGACTAATAACAGGTTGCACAATGACAGAGCTCTGGTATCGCTCACTGTGGCTTTAAGTAAGCTGTGAGGAATTGAGTAGTTGAGAATGTAGTTTAAACTCATGTTACAGTGTGTGAGTGTGTGGGAGTTAAGGCTAGTTAAGACAGGGGTGATGTATTTTAAGGGGCCATATTAATGAGGTTAATACTGTCACATAGAGTTCAGTTTGGGGCACATGGGGAAATAATTGAGTGTGAGCCTCATTCCTTCTTTTACTTTATTGTGCTTAGGTTCCAAAGAATGAGGAACTACTGGTACTTCAACATCACTGGTACTTGATGTCAACATCCGCCTACACACAATACCTTGAATTTTTAGGTTGCATCCTCTTTTTTTTTTCATTCCTAAGAAACCACACAGCAATTCTCCTGAGTGCACCCAGAGCTCAATTTTCATTGTTCTCACCTGTTCATAGAAGGCAAAAGAAAACAATACTAAGAGTCTACAGCCATGCTAGCTGCTCTGTGAGGCTGTACTTAAGCACAGCGGTGCTTTGAGCTAAATGCTTTTGTCAGAATGCTAACATGCTGCCAATGATAATTCTAGCATGTTGATGTTTAGCAGGCATAATGTTTTCCAATGTTCACCATCTTAGTTTAGCGTGTTAGCATGCTTACATTGGCTAATTAGCACTAAATACATAGCACAGCTGAAGTTAATGTCATTAGTTTTGCAGATCATAAACCAAAGTATTTGACCCAATGATGGTGCTAGATGAAAGGTCAGGGATGAAAGTTTTACAAATCATCATCTGGGGCCCATGACTGTCTGTACCAATTTTATGGCAATCCATACAATAGTTGTTGTCAATAAAAAACTAAAATGTCAACCTTGTATTGGTGCTAGAGGAAAAGTCAGGGGTTGACAAAAGTCAATCCATCATCTGGCAACCATGAATGTCATGGTAATCCATGTAATAGTTATCAAGATATTTCAATCTGGACCAAAGTGGTGGACTGACTGAAAGGCAGACAGACAGAAAAAATGCTCCAGAGTTTAAATACCTGTCACCACTAGATCAAATAGCCTTTAACTTTGTCAACTATATGTCAATATTTTACACAAAGGGGATCACACAGTTAATTTTGATGTAATCAACCTAACAGACAATGCATGGAGGTCTCTCATCCTTTGCATCTTGGGTTCAGATCAAAGCAAAAAGTAGGTCCAAAGTTAAATCATTAAAAAGCCACAAAAAAGGGGCTGATAGTAGGATAAAGATCACAGTGTACAGGGAACCCACTATCACAGACCAGTATCTCAATTTGAACTTTAACCACTTCTTCTTACATAAAGCATCAGTGGGGGGGAGCCTTCTACACAGAGCAACTTCTTGTCAATGAGGAGGAGGTTAGAGTGAGGGAGGTGCAGCAACTCCATGGGGCACTCCAAGCCAATGGGTACAAGGAGTAGATGATGAGGATCCAATCTAGACTTCAGACCAGGATGGACACTGCTTACTCAATGGCAACCACCAGGAGCATTCCAGGATGTCTCCCTTGTGTGGCTGGGTTGTTGTAACATCTTGCCAGAGTTTTCAAGTTGCAAAGACTTCAGTCACACTTACCACAGGTGTTTCAACACCTTAAGATTTTTGCTGGTACACCCTGAAGACAAATTGTTGTAGCAAATGGTTATATAGTAAGGTTTCGGAAGAAGGTTCTGCTCTTTGAAGGACCTCTCAAAGAATCCCAACAGCAGCAAAGATTCTGCTGGAAGAACTGAACCCCCCTTATAAAACTCATACTGTAACATTTAATCTTAGTTAAAACAACAAAACCAAAATCTTAGCACATAAAGAGGACTTTGGTGTGGTGGAGGGAGCTGCGGCAGCAACGACATTGGCATGAGTATATCTGCAGAACAATAGTGAGTGTCAGGTTACAATGACTGCGCTTCATCTGTATGAATATGATTGGAAGTTGCCAGTCAGCTGGTAGTCAAACAGCTAATGAATGAGCCAATGAATGTGAGGCATGAATGAATCAGCTAATGCAAGTGCAACTTCAGTGCTCTGCCTGAACTAACACCATGTTCCATGTCTCGTGATGACACCTGAGCAAACTCCATCTGCTGATGAAGACCATGAGATACGTTTGAAAGGTCCGAAAAGCTAGTAAGTGGACCTTTGAGCTTAGTTTATTTTGTATCACATGCTGCCTCGAAGGTCAAGCATGAACCTACATGCTCAAAGTCTTATAATAGTGTGCATTTAAGGGATTAAAATAGGGTCTTAAGTTTATTGGAGTTCTTAATGTTCTATCGTTTTATGCAGGGATATTTTCAATTACAATAAAATATCACACAGTATAGGCACAAACCATGAACTTTCTAATTTCATCAAAATGTGTGATGGGGATTAGCCATATTACATTTTCATATATATATTCGGTTTCCATTTTGGGGATCTCAGAATTGCATCTCTGCTCTTTGCAGATGATGTGGTTCTGTTGGCTTCATCGGGCTGTGACCTTCAGCATGAGCTGGGGTGGTTTGCAGCCAAGTGTGAAGCGGCTGGGATGAGATTCAGCACCTCCAAGTCCGAGGCCATGGTTCTCTGCCAGAAAACGGTGGATTGCCCCCTTTGGGTTGGAAGTGAGCTGCTGCCCCAGACGAAGGAGTTAAAGTATCGGAGTCTTGTTCACGAGTGAGGGTAAAATGGAGCGTGAGATGGACAGGTGGATTGGTGCAGCATCAGCAGTAATGCGGGCGTTGTTCCGGACTGTCGTGGTGAAGAAGGAGTTGAGTCAGAAGGCAAAGTTTTCGATTTACCAGTCAATCTACGCTACAAACCTATGTTCATGAGCTTTGGGTAGTGACCGAAAGAATGAGATCGCAGATACAAGCAGCCAAAATGAGTTTCCTCTGTAGGGTGGCTGGGCTCATCCTTAAGGCCTTTACACACCGGGGCGTTTTTTTCGTGCGTCAATATATTTTTTCGAACAGTTGTTTTTGCCATGAGTACTTTCACACAGAAAGCAAATATTACGTGGCAAAAAAGCAACGTCATTTTTTTTTTGATTGTTTCTCATCACCCTGTATTATATGACAAAGGACACAAAAATTATAAAGACAATGAATTCAAGGACAACGTGTGGAGCAGCACTGCTGAATGCAGGATAGTGAGTAGATTAGTTTACTTTTGGATGTAGAGTAAATATTCGCAGGTGAGTATTTCGCATTTTCGTGTCGTTTATTCCTTACGTCCCCGGTGTATAAAGGCCTTTAGAGACAGGGTAAGGAGCTCAGACAGCTGGAGGGAGCTTGGAGTAGAGCCTCTGCTCCTTCGCATCAAAAGGAGCTGGTTGAGGTGGTTTGGGCATCTGATTAGGATGCCTCCTGGGTATCTCCCCTTAGAGGTTTTCCAGGCACGTCCAACTGGTAGGAGGCCCCGGGGTAGACCCAGAACACGCTGGAGGGATTATATATCTCATCTGAGAGTGTAACTTTTTGGGAATAAGTAGAGTCTCTGGCCCTAGAAGACTTGTAATGGATATTAGATACAGTACACACCCTGTTTTTATCATAGTCCCCAGTTGTCTGGCACATGATTGATGATTTATGACATCAGTAATTGTCAAGGAAATGTGGGTCTTGAGTTCACTATTGGGTGCTATAAAAAAATCAGGGAGAGTATCTTTATCAGATTATCTGAGTAGCTTTGTGTTGCCGCAATGTTAATTTATAAATAAATGTTATTGAGACAACCGCAAATATTTTCTACACAGTTATACACTTGAATTTCTCATGCAGATTTGTAGCCATGTTAGCAGCTTGGCTCTAGGGATGTCCTCCACTTTGGTCCAGACTAAAATATCTCATCAACTACCAGATGGATTGACTTGAATTGATTTTTTTTTTTACAGACATTTATGTTCACCAGAGGAGAAATACTTTGATGATCCCCTCACTTTTCCTGTAGCGCCACCATGTACATGACATTTTTGTTTTACAGTGAAATGTCTCAACAACTATTGGGTGGATTATCATGATACAGGTATTCATGTTCCTCACAGGATGAACTGTAATAACTTTGGTGGTCCTTTTCATCTATCAGGTCAAAATTTGAAAAAATGCAAAAATGAATGACATTTCATCAGCCTCAGCTTTACTTTGTGCTTATGTCTCAGTACGGTGCATGAAGGCATCCTGTGTGGACACTGATGGAGGACTGAAGCTGCTGCTGCTCTGCAAACATGCTACTTTCACTACACAGGCTGTGTTTTACAAAGAGTGATAAACAACCACAGGCTAGAACCACAGAAGGTACTTCTGAAGATCATTTCACATGCTCAAAACCCATCACTGAAATGCTGTTTTTCCTTTTATTTTGTGTTTTATTAATAGTGCAAGACAAATGATTAACAGGAAGATGCATATGAAACAACAGTAGCAAAAAAACAAGAAAAAAACCACACTCGAGTAGGTGTATGTATGGGAGATGTATGTCACAGATCTGGGAGTGATTTTAGACTCTGATCTTAATTTCATTAGCCATTTTAACAAGGTCACAAAAACTTCCACCAACTTCCATTCCACCTGAGGAACATTGCCAAAATGAGACCATTTTTAACCCAGAACAATGCTGAAGTGCTGATACATGCTTTTATTACAAACTGATTAGATTGTTGCAACTCTCTTTTTACTGGTCTCCCTAAAAAGTCTTTAAGAAAATTACAGTTAATTCAGAACGCTGCAGCCAGGATTTTGACCAATACAAGAAAAAGAGATCACATTACCCTTCTGCTCGCATCACTGCACGGGCTACCTGTATCTTTTAGAATTGATATTAAAGTCCTTTTACTTCTCTACAAAGCCTTACATAATCTAGCACCTTCATCTATCAGTGACTGCCTATCATTTTACGTCCCAACAAGAACTCTCAGATCTTCCACTGCCTTTCTTTTAGAAGGCAGTGGAAGTTCTTATTGATAGTGTCACACAAGAAAACTGGTGAGGCTGCTTTCTGTTTTTATGGCCCTAAACTGTGGAACAGCCTCCCCTTGGATCTTAAAGCCCAGTTCAGACCAAAGATTCGCGACGAGACAAAACTGTTTTAGAACGTTGCAGGGAAAAGTTGCAGCGGTGTGATCTGGCCCGTCTCAGCTCGACTCAGCTTGTCAAGTCAAGTTTCATCAATACTAGAAATGCAACTGTAGCATGAAGTAACTCACTATCACTATCCTCATTCCTATTTTAAGACGCTACCAATTATATCCAGCTGCAAAAAACGCCTGAAAAGCCAGCAGTTACAACGGAAGTACAGAGTCGTTGCTATGGAAATGATACACCATCTTGTCTAGTTGCATTGGTGTAAACTGGCAGGCTTCAGAACGTTGCAGACCGGCGCATTGCAAGTAGCTGCAAGTTTCAAATCGTCTCATCGCGAATCTTTGGTCTGAACTGGGCTTTAGAACAGCAAACTCCCTTGGAATTTTTAAAAATAAATTAAAGACCTATCTTTTTAATTTGGCTTTTAATTTGGGTTAACTTTCCTGGTATCATTGTTAATGTTTTATTGTTTTGTGATCAAACCTGTTTTTACTTATTTTAACTTATTGTTATTGTTTCTTTGCATCTCATCTTGTTCTGTTAAGCACTTTGTGCTGCATCTTTGCATGAAAGGTGCTACACAAATAAAGTTATTATTATTATTACTGTGTGTGTGTGTGTGTATAAGGGTACAGAGGAAAGAGAGAGAGAGAGTGAGAAAGGACGGGAAAAAATAAAATATCCTATCCCGTTGTTCTTTTCACTTGTCAGCGTGGACAAAAGTAAAGCAGACAGCACCATCAGTCTTAGTGTGGCCTTTCCCCAATCTGTTTGTGTATGATAGTGTGTGCGGAGAGAGAGAGAGAGAGAGAGAGAGAGAGAGAGACAGACAGACAGACAGAGAGAGAGGTTAGCATACAGGACCTGTAGGAGTGTCCAAACGGGGACTGTCAGATCAGTTCCTGCAGAATGATACCACTCAGATCCTTCCTGCATTCCTCAGACCTCCTCAACACAGCAGCATATTTTACAGCCCACAGCAAGTCATGTGCTCTGTCCAAGCATGCGTGTGTGTGTGAGAGAGAGAGAGAGAGAGAGAGAGAGAGAGAGAGAAAGAGAAAGGCAAGAATTGTTTTTTGGCCACCCAATGTGTCCAAATGTTTGTGTGATGACGATCTTGTATTTTTATTGAAGCAAAGCGCCTTCACAGAGACAGGATGATGACTGACTTTGGTTTTAGGGTTAGGATCGGGATACAAAAACAAAACGCTGCTCTAAATGTGTGAGCGTGTGTGTCCCCTCCAGTTTAGACATCTCTATCTCACCAATGGTGTGTATTTGTTTCTGTAAACACTGAAAGGCTGAGATACATTATGTCTGTATAATTCTCAGCCATTGATATACAATATATGACATTTAGTTTAGAGTTTGAAATAAAAGCCTTTCAAACTTGTTCACTTGGTTCCTTTCACTTCCAGTCTGTGACTCCGTCACCACTGTTTCACTGATTCAACATTTGGTTAGTCACAGCTCAGCGGGGTCCTAAATCCAAACGGACAAACATGCTCCAAGTCGTCTGTGTGCGAGCGAATAATGCTGAAACAATCCCTCACTCTGGGAATGAGCTCATAACGTCTCTAAGAGAGAGACAGGCAGTGGCCCTGGGTGTGTATGAGCTCTGTGTGTGTGTATGTCTGTGTTTTGGGAGGAGGGATCTCTTCCCACTTAATGAATTCATCTACATATCCCTTGTATCTTCTACCATAGCAAATGTTGTATGTCTTTTCTACAGTTTTGAATGTGTTTTTGTTACTAGTTAGTCATGTTGTACCTTGCCTGTTGTAAAATTAATCATTAACAACGTGATAGCTCTTATTACCAGCAGATTCTAGATAACACTACCACTTGTATTATTTGAAATAACCTGTGTAATCCATTCTAAAAAATCAGTGCATGCATTTTTAAGTCTATAATTTATTATTTGTTTAACAAAATCTTGACTTGCACATGGTCACAGGGATTTTATAAAGGCACTACCCTGACCTCCAAACTCTTTTATTATGGTTGATTGTGAATTTTTGTGTTTCAGGAATGGCATTACTAGTTAATTTCACTGTGGCAGTCAGTCTAGATAAAATGTAAATTGGGAAGGTGTTGGAAGCCTGACTGAGACTTGTGAGTAACGTTTTTTTGGGGGCTCCAATTGGGTGAAGAGGGAGAGAGACAGTGAGAGAGACATGAGAGAGACGGAGAGCTAATGGTTGGTGGGAGGACGAAGGGGGGCTTGGAAATTGAAATTTGCGCGACTGAAGCAAAGCAAATGGGGGTGGGAGTTGGGAGGTGGGGTGGGTCTCTTTTCAGATTCTTCCAGGCCATGTGAATAGGGAAGACAGAGAGGGAATGTGAGTGTGAATGGGTCAGCTCTCAGTGCTCCTGTGTGCCAGCGCTGCACAGTGTTGGCACAGAGATGCCATTGTCAGAGATTAACGAGCTGAGGGCCACTTCATTCTCTCACCCCAAATGAGCATCTGTTTACAGAGTTTACTGAGTGCGTTTACACTCTCCATACAAGCTGACAGTGGGGTGTCTGTTTGCTGTGATGTCAGTCTGTCATTGGTTTAATATCACTACTGACGATCAGCCCTTCTGAGTATTTCATCACCTCTCATATGAAAGATACCAAAACAGTTGGAATGATGTTATCTTTATTATTAAATTCATATTTTTCTTGTAATCAACAGATCTCATGAATATACCAAAGGCCTTCATTTCTAAATACACAGTACGGCAAGTTCAAACTTGTTCTTGGGAGTTCAAATTTGGCAAGATGAATGGGAGTGGGAATGGGAGTATGTGGTATGCTCAGATTGCAATTTTGACAACAGCGTTCTTGCTAACATTAACAGCTAAGCTAGGCTCAGGTGATTACACTTCAACACAAATGTATACACTTGTTATCCTCATTGTAATGTATACATTAAAACAAAAAATCTAATATCACACTCTACACTGCCTCTGTTCATTTTCATTTATATATATTTATTGATTTATTATTGAAGTGTGGCACGATCTGTGACATCAATGCCATAGGTAAATGATCAAATGACCTGCTAGCTAAAGCTAGCTTTCCCCGCTAATGGAAGTTCTAATGGAAGAAATCTTTGAAAATGGAGCATATAAATGTGTGTGCAGTAAATGTGTGTCATTACATTTGGCTCATAGATCAGCCCCAAAACAAGCCCTTGTATGAAACTAAACTGATTCACCAGGAAATACATTGAAAAAAACAAAGTAAATGCTATTTTGCGTGCATGTGTTTCCTCTTCTTTCTGTCTCAGTATTTCTAGAATGCCTCTGTTAATGATTGACTTTGCGGCTAAGTATAATTAAACTGAAACTAATCAGAAGTCCTGCATCTGTATGTAAGGAAGTTGAAATGTGCAACTCACTTCCTGTTCCAAAGGTTATTTCAAAGACGACTGACCAATCTACACTGAGCAAAGGAAGCAATGTAAGGAGGACAAAAGTCAATTTTATTCTCTGGAATTGTATTCATTAAGAATTCACAAACATAGACCCGTGTTAGGCGGATGTAAGTTAAATCTCAAGCAACTACAAGATAAAAGCAATTGGAAAGAGATAAATGTAAAAAAAAAAAACGTTTTATATTTGGTCTTCTGACCCATTGGCGAGGCCAATATCTTACAGAATTACTGTAAATGAATGTGTCTGTGACTACCATTTTCTTTTTTCTTTGTCAACACCTACACAACACCTCCTTCTGTTGCTTTTTGCGAGTGTTTCTGCCTCCAGAGCTGTGGAGTCTGGATCTGTGGTTGCAGAGCTGTGGAGTCTGGATCTGTGGTTGCAGAGCTGTGGAGTCTGGATCTGTGGTTGCGGGCCACCTGCTGCCCCCGTGTTCCTGCTCGGCAGCCGCTGCTGCTATTGTTGTTATTGGTCTTATTATTAGTATTACTACTACTATATTGCTATTAGTATTACTTTTATTAATATATACATCAATACCATTAGCACTGCTATTACTTTACATCTGTATGTAGAACTGTACTGTGCTGTATGTTCTCTTTCCTCCTGCTCTCTCTCTCTCTCTCTCTCTCTCTCTCTCTCTCTCTCAACCCAACCGGTCGAGACCGATGACCGCCCACCCAGAGCCTGGTTCTGGTTCTGGTTCTGCTTGAGGTTTCTGCCTGTTAAAAGGGACTTTTTCCTTGCCACTGTCTCCTAGTGCTGCTCATGGTGGGAATTATTGGGTAAATATAAAGAGTCAGTCTAGACCTGCTCTATATGAAAAAGTGCCCTGAGATAACTTTGTTATGATATGGCGCTATATAAATAAAACTGAATTGAATTGAATGATTAATCTAACAATCGAGGATTCTTATCTGATATTTGGCCTTGTACGATATCATACTGTATCATATCATAATGTATTTATATTGTACTGTATGTAGTGTAACCAATCATATTGTTCTGTGTCATATAGAATCTTCATGCATTTGTAAAACATTGTTTTATATTATATATTGTGTCATATTATACTGTACTCTAACAAGCTGTATCGCACTGTAGTGTATCATATTGTACCTTATCTTATTGTTTTCAATTGTCTCTTTGAATTGTATTGAGTTGTCATGTGTGGTAATATATCGCATTATATTATGTCACAAATTATATAATATCATATTATAATGTATCATATTGTATCATCATATATATAATGTATATCATGGTCAGTGTATTATTGTGGATCTTAATGTAATTGTATAATTATATATTGTTTTGTATTGGGTGTGTTGTATTGTGTTGTAATGTATCATAACATATTAAAATGTGTCACATCATACACATGGTATTGTATTGGTATTGTCCTGTTGCATAACATTGTTTGAATTCTATCGTATTGAATCATTTGTATTATATTGCATCCTATCCCATCGTATACAGCATGTATTGACTCATATATATTGTACCGCATCATATTGTATCAGATTACACATGTATTGTATCATATGTATCTCATTAAATCACATATCAACTAAATGTATCATATCACATTGCATAACATTGTATCACATCCACTGTATCATGTTTCATACTATATGTATCTTATCGTAGGTATTGTTTCATTTCATATCAGGTAGTTTATGGTATTGTGCAAAATCACCATAATTTTGTGTCTTATTTATCATATTGTATTGCATCTTATCCCTTTGTATTGTACTGCATTGCTTTGCATCACATCATGCTGTCATACTTTGATATATAGTAGTATACTGTACATATGTTCTGTATGTATTATATACAGTATGTAATGTTATTGAATATGACACAGTGTCAGTAACCCTACAGAATTGTCAGGAGAATTGTTTCTGTACCAAGTGTCTTCTTGTGAGTGTCACATGTCTGCATCACTCTACCATCAGCCTACACAACAGCTCCACTCATCCTTATCTCAATGTTATACCTTAAGGCAACACATATCTCCTTTCCTCCTCCCGTCTACATTTCTCCTGTTTGTCTGTCTTTTTCAGACCCCAGCAGTATCTTACATAATTCTGCTTTCTGACCCCTTTTTGCTGTCTCCAACAATTACTGTCCTTTTTTATCTTTCTCTTTCTATTCAACTGCTCTCTCACTCCAATTACTAATACACCGTGCACATTTATATCCTGCTGAAGATTCTACTCTCCTTTTAATTAAACTATAACTCTCTGCTCTGCATGAGACATCTACTAAAATAGTTATTCATTTATTGAATCTGCCCTATTAGTACATTGCACTGTCTCTGTAGCCATGAGGTTACAGTGAAAGGTCAACTGCCTCTGTGCACGGACCTTTATAATAAGAATGAGAGTGGCTGTGCATTTTAATGGCACTCTGAATGACTCCAAGACCTGTTTTTGTAATATCACTGTAAATCAACTGGAGAGCTATCTGGGGAATCAGGCACTGATCTGTAAGCTATGGCTATATCTGTTTCATTCATGATGTTAGGCCTGAAGGGAACTCAAACTGGATACACACAAACACATTTTATCTAAATGTGTAAAAATGGAATCCAGTAGCACTTCAATTTGATTTAGCAAAATCTTATTTACTTACATACTTACTTACTTTCAGCAACTTTATGCTCAAACAGTAGTAGCTCAGCATGTACTGTAAAATGTCAAAGCAGACAAGCAGTGAGTCTTTCTTACAGCAAAAATTTTGGATTAAGGAACAGTCTCAATTCCCCCAGACGAAGCAATGTGACAGTTCTGACGTAGGCAATAAATAAGGGTAGAACAAGTATTGACATCTTTTTGCAAAAGTAGCAATACGTAAATGTAATAATATTCCATTACAAGTGAAAATCATGCATCCATAATTTTACACAAGTAGTACAGATTATTAATAAAATGTACATAAGTACTCATTATGTAGCAGAATGCCCCCTGTCAGTGTTGACACTGTATTATGATAACTGATGCATTCATGTGTAAGCAGCATTTTAATATTGTAGCTGGTAGGGGTGGAGCTCATTTTAACTACTTTATAGGCCTATACCGCAGTTAAAACTACTGAGTAGTTTCATTAAAAATGTAACTATTAAAGCAATAGCTCCACACTTTGGTTTTTGTATGGATTAAACAAACAAGATATAATGTGTTAATTAGTTAGCTTTAGAGGTGCTGGTAGATGTATTTTGTTATCTTTGGACAAAGCCAGACAAGCTGTTTCCCCCTACATCCAGTCTTTATGCTAAGCTAAGCTAAGCTAAACGGCTGCTGGCTGTGGCTTCATATTTACCCTACAGGTATAAGAGTGGTCTCAATCTGCCCATCTAACTCTCGGCAGGAAAGAGAACAAGTGTATTTCCCAAAATGAACTATTCCTTTAAACTCATTTAGTGGTATATTTGCCTCTGAAATGTATAGCATAAAATGTAGCATAGATAGAAAAC
This sequence comes from Maccullochella peelii, assembly GCA_002120245.1. Lineage (NCBI taxonomy): Eukaryota > Metazoa > Chordata > Actinopteri > Centrarchiformes > Percichthyidae > Maccullochella > Maccullochella peelii. The sequence continues at coordinate 34,052 of LKNJ01002774.1, read as the reverse complement.
ACGTAAAAATAAATTAAGTACAAGTACCTCAAATGTTACAGTACTTGAGTAAAAGTACTTAGTTTACATTCCACCACCACCAGTAATAAATATTGAGCAGAGTGATCACAAACCGCAAACAGGGCATAAGAGTGATGCTGCAGTTTGTAGTCTGGTAGTGTAATATTATACAAAACACATTTCTATAACAATGTCTTCTCCATTTCCAAACACTACGCATCAGTGTCAAACATGCAAATTCACAGGGCAAAGCTGAACAAGGGTGAACTCCACCCTGGGAGTCTTCAATTGAAGTGAAAAGGAAGCAGAGCACTTATTCACAGAACTGAAGTGTAATGACAGTACCTTTAACATGGAAGGAACAGCAGATGTTACTGATAACATTATTGATGGCTCTGATCCAGTGATTACTATGCACAATACCAGGACACTGTAACTGATACACCTAAGTGGAATTCAGCCATTACGTTATTAGTTACACCTGTGATTGACAATTAAAACTGCCTGCTGTGTGAAATGTCAGTTTTCTTTCCAACCTCAAATTGATGCAATGTGGTGCATCATTATTAGACCCCTAATTTGATAAAATGTTTGCATTTTCAGGCACTATGTGTATGTTTGTTAAAAATGTGCGTGCCTCCAGATTTTAAAGGTACTGTAGCAATTTACATGTATTAATTGCTTTGTATTGCCAATGTGTGAATGGATTGTAACAGAACTTACAAAAAAAAATTAGACATCCCCGTCTTTCTCAGTTGCCTATATCAGCTTGTGGACTGATTTCTAAGTAAAGGGATGGTTTTTCCAGGAAAATACAAAGGATGTGATGTTTATGTGTGTTGCCGACTGCCTTGCTTCTCTTCAGCTCCAGTTCAGCTCCCCTACAGCACCAACAGTGTGCAACACTAGCTAACATTAGCTTAGAAATGCAGTCCGCTAACGTCAACAAACGACCAGTGTTACGTCATCTGTAAATGCAGGACCCCGAACAGATCTGCCAGGCTGAGCATATCTAATACCTACACTGGCACCCAGCACAGTCCATGTATCTTGCTTGCTAACGCGGACAAATTGCTAGCTAGCTAATGTAGCAAAATACTGTCCTGAGTGGATAACGTCAGCTAATTCATTCAGACTCCCGAGGACGATCTGGCTGGCCAGATACATGCACTATAGCTAAGTTACAGCTCTGGCTAACCTTAGCTTGCTTGCTCGCTAACGTTATCACTTGCAAAATACTATCTGAGTGGATATGTCAGTCGGCTAGCTTGCCAAATTACTTCAGCTAATGTGATCCAAGCTACTAACTAACTTATGTATGATAAAAGTGTTGATTTTAGCCAACAATAAATGATGTAACGTTACTAAGCAAAGGTGTATAGCTAACAATTGCTTTCTACTAGCCAAGAGTGATACAAGGCAGGGGCGGCCAACTAGCTAACTGTAACCTAAGTTAAGGTAAGGTTAGCCAGCTAGCTGTAACTTAGCTACGCGGCATGGATCTGGCATCAGATGTTTCATAACGTTAGCTGAGTATTTGCAACAGGATGCTGACTGCAGTTCACTTAACGGCCACCAGGTGTCATTAATAACAGGACTTTCTGAAAACTCCACATAAAACCTTTAAAAGGCATTGTTCTCACCTGGCTGAATATATGTCAGACAAATTACTTTGTCTACTCCTGTACCTTATGCGTGTACTGGGGCTGCTTTCTGTAACAGGTCTGGTTTACAAGGTTGTACTTAACAGTCAAACCGGCAAGCAGAAGTCCCAACACCCACATGAAAAGTGTGATGACATCCTGGATTACTTCAACAAATGAAATAGCTGCCATCACAGAGACCAGAATAAGGAAGCTGTTATATACTGCAGCTGATAGAAAGAGATATGATTCTTATCAAATGTGTATGTATATACATGTGCGCACATGTGTGCGTTTGCTTGCTTGTTTTAGGTTAACTTTATGGTTGGTCACCTGCAAGTATTTCCATTAACCCTACCCAATTTCACAAGGATGATTCCATAAAAGGTTAAGTTCCATGCGGCCAATTATTCTCCCAAATCAAATGAATCAAATGAAATACATGACAGAGAATACAGACAAAACAATACAGAAAGTACTAATGACTACAATTACATGTTGCAAGCAAGTGCAGAATAGCTTCTCTTGAAATGGATGTGCAAGAACACTTTGAAGTTGTGTGACAATTTCAGTCCATCAAAGTGTATGTGTGGTGTGTGGCTTTTTTTCTCACTTGGTATTCAAATAGTGTATTTCCTGTGCAGTCACTCAGCAGTCAGACTTTTACCATATAGGGATACAACTGAGAGAAGGGTTAGTGGGCAAAGGGAAGAGAAAAGAAGAACTAACAAGACTCACTTCTCAAGTCTCAACTTGTTGATAGTTGAATCAGTATAGAGGAGTGAACACAGTTCAGTTCACAGTTCATAGTAATCAAGCCAAGTTTCACTTTTATTGGAACGTCTGCATTTAGTCATATATCAGTGAACCATGTGTATTGCCTGGTTCTGCCTGTACCTGCTTGAAACACCAATGAGGCAAAAGAAACAGAATGAAAAGACCAAAGAGAAGGAGATGGATAGGGACTGGTCTAAATTTTAAACTGGTCTAATTACACCTACAGGTTTTGCAACTGTTAACCACACATTGCTGGTGGATCACTTTGTAATGTGAATGTCGTATTGAATGTTCAATAAGGAAGATCTTCTCTCTCATGTTCCACCTTCATCCCTAAATGTGTGAACTTCTGCTATTTTTTCCAGATCTAGTTTTCTCCATCACATGCTATGTCAATAAATATTGTTATAAACTTCTAATGATCTCTCCTTATTAAGTTGCTTACCTGGCAAAGATAAAATGATTGCCAGTGTAGTACCTTTGTTGTAAAAGTTGTAAAATCCTGTCTCATAGTATTATAAACTGCTGTGCAGTGTTTGGGAATCTGATAAGCGGTCAGATTTATGGATTCAATTTATGGCCACTATTCAGTAAAAGTAACACAGTGTCACTTTAAGCCAGTAAGCCAAACTCTGATAGAATTCACCAAAAATATAACACACACTGCACTTGCACATCTTGCACCATGTTGAGCACTATTTTGGTTAAACTGAATAGCACAAAGGTTTTATCATTTTCCTATATCCTGTGTGTTTGCATGATGACCTGATAGGAATGAAATGCTTCAGTGCCTGCTGTGCTCTTGAGATGACTCAGCTTGCATTGGTGGAGGAAGTATTCAGATCCTTTACTTAAGAAAAAGTACTAATACCACACTGTGAAAATACTCCACTACAAGTAAAACTCCTTTATTTAAAAACCTTACTAAACCTTATTTTAAAAAAAGTATGTATTATCAGCAAATTTTACTTAAAGTATTAAAAGTAAAAGTACTCATTCTGCATAAAAATGGTCCCTGTCAGTATTTTGCTATTATATATGATGTTTTTAACAACTGTATATACTGTTAGGTAATTGAATCTACAGCAATGCATAATATTCTATAAAATCATCATGTTTGTTTCCAGATAATCCTGGTTTTTAATAAAATGTTTATTAATTATATATATCTTTAGAAGTAGAAGAATTTTTTCAACCCATTAAGGGTTAACACTTAATCCTTCAGTTCATCAGAAACATTCACATTCATTTGGAGATACATGGTTTTCACTGGACAGGAAGGGTATGAAAAATTATAATCTGAAAAATAACTAAAGCTGTCAGACAAATGTAGTGTATTAAAAAGCACAGTATTTGCCTCTGAGATGTAGTGGAGCAGTATGAAGTTGTATAATATTGAACTTCTCAAGTAAGGTACAACTACCTTTGTACAGTACTTGAGTAAATGTAGGCAACTTACATCCCACCACTGTCAGCTAGTAGCGCTGGAGAGCTACCATCCCTGCTAAATTCAAAGGGGACTAGGTAACTTCATTCATTCATTCAGAATTATGACCCAGTTATCAACTTTGGAGCTTGTTTTTACAGTAAATGCACTCCAGGAGACTTTTCTAGCTCTGTGGTTCATCTATTGCTGCACACTGATTCATCATTGTTATCCTGTTTACACCAGTCTGTTTACTTGACGTGGGCAGATGGCTGCACGTCACCTACACTGCGCTGTGCGGACGTGGGTGCATCCTGACTTCATTACAATACAACACACCCAGCTCATTGCACTCACAATAGTTAGTCTCATGCCCTTAAAAGGCGTTTTTCAACTGCCTGCTGTTTCCGCGAAGGGCCCTGTGTCTCTTCGGTTGCTCCTGTGCAGACTCTACTGGCGAAGGACGGGATAGTACCAGACTGCATGGATAGAACTATGACATTACAGTTCCTCCTTATGGTAGCCTACTGTACATTACGAGGTTGTTCGTGTAATCGTACATGTAGTTTAGTTTGTGTATAAAATGTGTGTGTTGCGAAATCAGTTAAGGGATAAAAGATATAATTAAGTAAGGTGACGTCAGTGATGTCATCAGATCCGAACTCGAATTTACTATTTATTTTCTGGAAAACCACTAACACTTCCCTACAATATGATTAATGCCTTTAAAAAATTATGAACAACATTTCCTTTTAATTTGACTATAAAACAATTGATTTTCTAAATGTTATTTCAAATATTTTAAAGTTTACAGTGTGCATTCTTTAATAAGATATTGGTAACGCAAAGGAGTAAAGTTTATTTATTTATTTAATCTCTAGCTAATAATTTCAAGTATCATTACAAGACCGATTCAAATTAAATTATTAATTAATTAATACTGCAGTAGAACTGTTAGACAGAACGATACGGACGTCACTGATTTATATCAGTCGAGTTTTACAAACGTTATTGTCTTTTAGCTACTATATTTAAAAAAGTACCGAGTGTGTTAATGAACATCCCCTACTAAACAACGGCCGACTCTCCCCGCCTCCAAATATCATGGACCAGTCACATTGAAGCAGGTGAACATTTGGCTCATTTGATTGGCTACTACAACTGTCATCTCTATTAGCACCAGGAAGTTTACATTTTGCTGTCACGAGATGCACGATGGAAAGCTTAGCTGTTGTTCTTTGAAAGGTTAGCGGCACACAGACACGTTTAGAGTTAAGTTTGAAGTAGCTTTGCTAACATCATGCATGTCATATATTCATTCACAGTTAAACCCAAAGTGTTTTATATGCAGCCATTTGCGTAGGGGATACATATGAAATAAGGCTGTGTTAGCTATCGTTAGCTAATCATTCAAGGTCCAAGACGAAAAAGTAATGTTATTAACCATGGAGATATCTTTAGGCTAACTGTATGATTAAATATTGCTTTTAAATTTTTAGTTGATTATTAGCAAACGACTAGGTCGCGTGGAATATGACTACAGACCTTTAACAAAATAGGCAGCAGGAATAGTTGGCAAAATATAATTTAACACATTCAATTTAACATTGCATATTAACCTCCTTGTTCTGTTCTCCGTTACCTCCGTATATTTTTGTTGTAAACGACTGAAAGTTATTATACTGCAATGGAAGTCGGATAGCTGAATTGAACTTCATAACGTTGCAGTTTTGTACTGCTTTATTTATAAATTATTCGTACAGTATTTCGGTTATGTGTCAGCCCTATAACAGAGTTGAGCTAAATATTATTACTATACTATTATACAGTTCAGGCGCCAGTTAAGATGAAGCTCACAGTGAAACAGATGCTGAAGCTGCTCCCTAGATCATTGGTCCCAATCTGGGGTGTGGGATCCTTCAGGGGGGTCACAAGATACATCTGAGGGGGTCACAAGAATAAAGAAAAGACATTTGTTACACAAAATTTTGAACAAAAGTCATTTATTGATTAAAAATATATTTTCTTGTAAAATACTGACAGTCGTCTCTCTTCAGCCTATAAAATTCAAACAGTTGGATAAGATAAGTCATTACACTAAGGCAATAACCTGTGATGAGGGGTCACAAGTTTAAATTTTAAGGGGTCATATGCCTTAAAGGGTTAGGAACCGCTGCCCTAGATATATGAATATACCATCTGAAATCAATATAGCACAATATGTATTTTGTTTTAAGGTGGATATGTCCTTTAATTGTAGCCCACTGTAAATATAATGACTCTGGTGTGTCCTGCCATACTATGTGTCGAAGTGTAGAGCTACATGGGTAACACAGAGAGCGCGGTGGTGCAGAAGCGGCTGGCCCGCTTCCGACCCGAGGAGCGGCCTGTGGTTGAGGGGGTTTTCGACAGGCTCCAGGGCGGTGCCGGAGGCCCTTCAGGAGCCCCAAAGAAAACACCAGCAGGGAAGACTCTAACGCTTGAGATGCTGCAGGTGTGACTGTTAAAGCAGGGAATATACTGTATAATTAGTGCATATACAGGTGTCATTCGAACAGTTTAGCGGTAACAAATATTGTCAACGTAAGATTACGTACAACGCAATGCATAACCAGATGAAACTATTCTCAGGAAAATCGAGATTTTCCAGTTATTCTTTTTTCTAATTTAGTGTAGTATTACAGATTCCTAAAATCCTATACCAACAGTAGTTATACACTCAGAAATATGCTTTGTTTCTTTGACTTTGACTATATTTTATACCCTTGTTCCACTGAGCAAATGTAATTTCTATCAATGTATTGTATCAGTACATCTGTCAGGAGAGGGTAGTTTCTGCCAGTGTGTTGTCTGTGTATAATTAATACCTCATTTTGTTTCTCCCAGTCTTCAATGGGAAGCCTGACCCCAGACTCCATGGTGAGGAGGGTCTACCACTGCATGTGTAGTATCGACCCTGGACTGGCAACACCCACAGCCACTGGGAAGACCAGCACCTCTGCTGTTTCTGGGGTAGGTCAAGAGCAATTGGTCATCTTCCTAGCAGACACCCTGCGAGGCACCGCAGAAGAACGGGCTCCTCTCGTCATGGCCATGTCCCAGAACGGAGCAGGAGGAGCAGCAACGGTTGTCACATGTGAGCAGGTAGCAGAGGTGAGTAGAGGGTACAATTAAATAGGAAATAATGTGTCAATTTTTGTGATATTTCTCTTCTTCTCTACTTTTTCTTTTGACACAACCCTCCCTTTTCACTCTGCTGCCTCCATCCTTCCCTACTGACGCCCATCTCTGGCCCTTTTCCCTTCCTCCATAGTTCCTACAGGACTTGATTTCTGCTGTAGTTCAGATTCTGGTCCACAGAGGGCGCTTGCAGGGCTGGAAGCTGGAGAGAATGGGTGATTGCTCCCTGGGTGTCAAACTCCTGGCAGAGCAAATGTGTTCTGAACTCAAACCCTCAGGTAAACGGGTGATTTGAAGGTTTTTGAACATATTAACAGTAAGGAAATGTGACTGTTGACGCTCCCCCCTCTCCTCTCCTCTCCTCTCTCTGTTTCACTTCTCAGATCAGGGAGATTGTGATGTTTCCTGTCTGGAGAACTGGATCTTTATGGTCTCCCAAGTATCATTGTACCTGGAGATGCTGGTAGCTGAGGGCCTAAATGTGTCCCTGAGTGGCCAGCCGGCCCCCACCCTGCTGCCCCCCTGCAGGGAGACGCCCTGGAAAGATCTGAGATGTCTGCTGGACCTTCCCACCCTCATGTTTCTGGCACCACAGGTCAGAATACATCATCATGTTGGTAGATGCAGACCAAAATGTGTTTACTCTTTCTTTGGTTTGACCAAATTTTGGGTGAAAGTTTGAAAACAATAGTGCAACTGATTTTTAATGACGTTTGAAAATTTTGAATTTTAGACATCAGGAGAATTGTCCCCATGTTATACGTTATCTGGGGATGGAAGGGATTTCTCTGCAAAGTGTTCTTACTTTTTATTGAATGCAGTTTCAGTACAAAGAAAGAAAGAAAAATGAAAAACAGTCAAAAAGAACGAAAGGAGAGAAGGAAGAAAAAAATACCAGCAATAACAAAAGGCTTCCGGCCCACTATGCTCAGTCGTCTAATAATATCGTGCCCTGCCTAAACACATTATCTTCATGATCTTATAGACACACCAAAACTCATCGACACCAAGTAGACAGTTGGGTGCTCCTCTCACATTCTTTATAGGAAACGTGTTTTATGTTTGATTTGATTGAAAGCATCTTAGAAGCATATGAACATATGACTATGGTCTGTTGCTGCTGTTCAATGTAGTAAATAGCATATAACACATGATGACGGTATGTCACTTGTGCTCCAGAGGCATGCACCTCTTACCATGACAACATACTAACATATGCTGCGGCATGTGTGTCGCTGTTAAAACCTGCATGCCAATTGTCACCAGCAGACACCATATGGAACTGATAGCTTATACCACAATGTTATAGTGGATACAATAAAGGAAGTTTGGTAGTGTTAGGTAACGTTCAGACTGACTTGTGCCTTGTGTGAAAAACGTTCATTTAAATGGGACTAGTCTGTCGGCGCAGTGGGAGTCCAAACGCAGGGGGCTCCGGCAAAGAAGTTGAACCTGGCTCGACCTTTGCGGCAGTGTAACGCGACATCATCCGGCAAGGCACTGTGCTAAGCCATTTAGTAGTTTATTTTCCAATGTGTTTAGGGTTTCTCCCAACTTCTATTAAGCATCAGATTACTGACTGCTATCCTGAAACTTAAACTTGTAAAAATGATTTTTATACTTTTGAGTGTATTGTTTTGTCAATGAGTAATGGCTGTTCAGGCCAAGGGGCAGCAAAATGACTACAGATCATGATGATCCCTACTCCATGCTTCACTTTAAAGATGATGTTATGGTAGGCTATTAGTTTGTTTCACTTTATCACTACAAAAAAGGTGTTTCTGCAACAAAATATAATCTTTTGTTTTAAGTTTTCACAAAACATTGTCCCAGTAACATAATAGAACATTCGGGTCGCCAACTTGAGATGTACAATGTCATCCATTTATTTTAAGGGAGAACCGTGCTTTCCTCCATGGTGCCCTTCCATGACCACCATTTTCTCCCTGTATTTTCTTATTGCTGAGATAGAAATCGTGACCTCAGTGACTATTCAGACAGGTCCTGAACTCTAACCCAAGGGTTCTCTTCTACCTTTTAAAATCTTTTTTTGTCATCTTGCTTCATCTGAAGTACTCTGAAAGCACATGTGAATGAGGGAGGGTTCACGTCAGCTTGTGAAGAGATAACCAATATTTTTCATGTATTTTGTATAGAACATGGCACAGCTGACCACTAACTACTATTTCAACTCATTGATGAAAAATCTGACTTGTAGTAGCTTTTTTAGAGGTCATTTGTGAAGGGGTTTACATACTATTTTCTATTTGGATTTTTAATATTGAGGAAAACAGTTATTTCAGTGTTATTAGTTTACATAGTGTATTTGTCTATTAAAGTAACTTTGATGATAATCAGACCACATTTTATGGTTTAATTATGCATAAATGTAGGTAATTCCAAAGGGTTCACTCTTTTTCTTGGCGCTGTATTATAGAACTATAACTTACTATCTACAAAAGATAAAGTATTTTGGTATGAAAACACACATTTTAATTTGGCTAAGTATGCTGTCATAAATCATGTCAGTAAATATATGTCTGGCATTTGTAACAAAACAAAATCTGAAAATCGGTTGAAACTTCAGCGAGTTATGATGATTTTAACTGTGGGTAGACCTCCTGCCTTGATAGTTACACCAGTTAGTTGATAGTTTACACCATTACACAAATAATTTGTTTGCAAGTTTTACTTTTGAGATTTCATTTTTTGCTTCAGTGAGATTTATTCTCTCACAAATTCTTATTTTTGTTTGATATTTAAGAAGTTTTGTTTGATTTCTTTTGGCACACATCTGACTCCATACAATACACTGCACCAGTAGTTTAAATGGCATTCCTCTAAGAATTGGCATATGACACTAAACAACAGTGGCATATGCCCTGAATGATGGAGGACAGTGGTATGTGCCAGTGGAACATGAGTGACAACCGTGTGGCTTGTCGCACACAACAGCGACAAGCCATAATCATCAGCAGTATATGCCAGCACAAATCGGCATAGTGTGTTTGTTGGGAGTGGTATATAACAGTGGATTACCGTCATATAAATACCGTACTGCCCAGAATCTATATATGCCACTAAAACAAGATGGCATACCATAAACCATACCATGAACCTGTCCATCAGAATTCTCTCAAACACCTTGGACCAGACACAAACAGGACTGTAGTCATATAGTTATCGCTATTAATTTGACCTGTTTTATTTTTATGACAGGAACTAACAGCACTGAGAGCATTGAGTCAGGTAGAATGACATGAACTATAGAAACCCAAATCAAGTGGCAAGAGGAGGAACAGGTTTTTCCCATCATTTTGTATATGTTCAGTGGTAATGTGATCAGTTCCACCGGCCTTATTGTCATCTAGTTTTATTATAGCTTCAAACTATTCATCAGACATCACTATAATGCCCTCAGTGACATCATAAACACTAAACCTTTTACTCTGCACATAATCATCAGATGGTCAATGAGTTTTAGGGTTATTCGTAGTTCACTTTTCAAAATTCACTGTAACTATTACTTTGCAACTTCCTGGTAAACAAATCAGCCCTTGTGGTTTTCTCATTTCCTTTACTGTAGTTAAACTGGGCATTGGCACTTTTTAACTCAAACAAAGCTCCATGCCTAACATTTCCAGTATTTATTTTTACATTTATAAAAGGAACCACTTGCCAGCATACTGTGTTTTGTATTTCACAATAATGCCACAGGCAAAGCAAAGCTTTCTTGTACATTTTTTGCAGTTCACATCTTTATCTAAAGTTGCGTCACCAGGAAGTTCTGTGCTATATAAAAGAAGCTGAGTTTGAGTCATTTGTACTAAGATCAGTTAAGCTCAACTGTAACTGTTACCTGCAGTAGTCAGTAGGTTTAGAGTCACTGGATTGCCATCCTCTAATAGATCTTCATGTTAAGCAGGGCAGCATATGCATTGAAAGGACACAGTGATCAATCCGTGATATAGTATCTCAGGTTTCACTTTAGATGAACATATATGTAGGATTAGTTTTGTTTATGTTTTTGTCATATTTGGTTTTGTTTGTTCATATTTGTTAGCATTTATGTGAGGCTGTGTGTATGTACTTATTTAAAACCAACTGTTGGAGATATTCAACAGTTGGTTTTAAATGTTACCTGTAGGCTGTCTGTATATGTTTAAAGTTAAGTTTACTTACATAGCACCTTTCTAGATCAGACATCGCTTCACAATAAAAGATAAAAGACAGATATAAAAAGAGTCCAATATATTGTGCTGTAAGATGTTGGTAAGTATGCATAATATATCATTTTGGTTTGCTGTTGATTAGTCTGTCGAAATAATTACAAGGGATGGGTCATGTAAATGATCACATGAAAATATAACTGTTAAAGGTGTTACACAACCACAGTTCATTCACATTTGTGTTTTCACTTATGCTGGCTGATTAGACTTCTCAGAACTGTGTGTGTGTATATACAGACCATGTGTGAAAGACATCTTCCTCATTCCTGTTAGTTTACTTGCCCCTGTTGGGGTGGGAAAACTAAAGGCCAGTTCAGACCAAAGATTTGCAACGAGATGAGTTGAAACTCTGAAGGTCAAATGTTGTGTTTTGTGAAATGTTGTGTTTTGACCTTCAGGGCCACTGTAGAAACCTGCCAGTTTACACCAATGCGATTAGACGAGATGGTGTATTGTTTCCATAGCAACGACTCTCTGTACTTCCGTTCTGTCTGCCGGTTTTTCAGGCTTTTTTTGTAGCTGGATGCAGTTAGTAGCGTCTTAAAATATGAATGAGGATAGTGATAGTGAGTTACTTGCTACGGTTGCATTTCTAATATTGATGAAACAAAAAAACGTGAGGGTCGAGATGACCGGCTGACTTTGCTACAAGCTGATTGGCTGTTGAAACAGGTGACGTGCCTACGTGACAAACTGAGTCGAGTTGAGACGGGCCAGTTCACACCACTGCAACTTTTCCCTGAGAGGTTCTAAAACCGTTTCGTCTCGTCGTGAATCTTTGGTCTGAACTGGCCTTAACACGTTTATCGTTTTTATGGAATTCTATGGAGTTTGGTGACCTTACTTAATTTCAAGCATAGCTCTGCCTAACTTGAGTAGATTCCTAATCAGCCAGAATACCTGAAAACACATGCAGAGCCTTAAAATCTCAAGCTACGACTGTATTTATTGTATCACTATTCATATTTACACACACTGTCATTGTCAATCTCTCCAGTTGCCAGACAGCTACAGCGCCCCCTGGAGACTTGTGTTTTCCACACGGCTGCATGGGGAGAGCTTCACCAGGATGGTGGCCGGCCTGACAAAGCGTGGGCCCACCCTGCTGCTTATGAAGGACACAAAAGGATATGTTTTTGGGGGCTTCGCCTCCCACGCCTGGGAGGTCAAACCTCAGTTCCAGGGTGAGAGAAGGGACTTGCTCCGTCTGATCCCACAGCACTTTCATGTTTATCAGCTGCCTTCAACAATTCAGGATAAACCAGGAAAATGCATGTCCTTAGCTGCAGTGTGAAATACTTAATACTTAATCAAATATGTGTGTGATTATGTATATTATGTTTTTTGCTTATTTCTTCAGTGAATTTAGGCTTCTAATCCATAATGCTGTGATAGAAACAGTACTATCATGTTGGTGTTGACCAGATCCCAGATCAAGACTAATATTAAAGCACTGTTAACACACATAGGACACATTGAGGAAGTAATACCACTTGTTTGAATACTGTGGGCTGTCACTTGATTTTTCACTCAGATCTTCATCATTTGTATATTTGTGTGTGTTCAGGTGACTCCAGATGCTTCCTGTTCACTGTTTTCCCCAGACTGAGACTTTATACAGCAACAGGATACAACCAACACTTTATGTACCTCAACCAGAATCAGCAGACCATGCCCAACGGACTGGTGAGACCACACTAGTTTAATAGAGGAGAACTGTAATTCTGTTGCTCATAGCCTGTAATTATCACATGGAGCTTAAAATATAATTCCCTTAATTTAGCCAGCGCACTGAGCGCAAGTTCTTTTTTTTTTTTTTTAGATATTACCTGATAGGGTTGCACCATTATACAAAGTTTCTAATTTAGGGGATGGAAACCTCAATTAAAAACTGCTTAACAGTCAACCAGTGCCTCTGACCTGTCATGCTATACATATGATACAGTGTTATTTATTACATACAGTATTTAGTGTATATCATACGCCAGTTGTCCTTGTCTCAGTGGTAGAACAGCAGCGCTAATAACTGTTGAACAAAAAAACTCCTAAAAGGAGAGTGAATGTTGAACACAAACTCTGTTTTCTAACACATTTGACTCAATTTTGTGTTTTCAGCTTCAATTAATGCAGCTTTAAAAGGGATTGGTATCATTCAGAAGATGTTCATCTCTTCTGATGTGGTATTATTATTAGTATTGTTTTTTTCATCCTCCTGAGCTTCAATTTTGTTCCACCAAAACACTACATTTTTTGGCACCCGAATGGTCACATTTTGATTTCACAAAATATTGGTTGTGAATTCCAAAAATATTGTTCCCACTTTATGATACAACAAAATAGACTTAAATAAAGCATAAGATTATTCTTATTACATGCTTGCCTTCATTCTTTCTGTGTCTCTGTGGGTATGTTTTCCGGTCTTCATTAGGGTATGGGCGGTCAGCATGGCTACTTCGGCCTGTGGCTGGACAGTGATTTTGGCCGTGGTCATAGCCGCGCACGGCCCAAGTGCACCACCTACGGCAGCCCTCAGCTCTCTGGAGAGGAGGACTTCACCTTAGACTCAATGGAAGTGTGGGTGGTTGGAAAATCCCCAGAACCAGAGGTCAGAGTACCTGCTCTTGTTTGTCTTTTGTTTGCTTGCTCTTGTTTTTGCCTCTACAAGGAAGATCTGTTGCAAAAATACAATTTGTCCCACACTGAAATCCATATTCAGTAGCATTGTAACAAAACTCACCAGAATTCAGGCAGAGGAGAACATGCACATCAGGCGTCTAATTAACTGTACCAACTGTACCACAAATAAGAGAACCTCATTTACATTCCAGCTTTTTTTACATTATGCAGCTGTTTCCTTTAGAATATGAAAAATTAAACCCATGGTATTTCTGTATGTTTTGCGTTTCAGGGCAAGGAGGGGGAGGGCAAGAAGAGTGTCCTGGATGTGGATCCAGAGGTCCAGGCCATGATGGAGATGGCAGGGAAGACTCTGCACAGTCAGGGCCTCAGGGAGCCGGAGGAAGACCAGTAGCAGTGAGGGGCAACAGTGAGATAGGCCAAAACAATCTTACCTTATTGAGACTCCCGGTCTACCTGGTACTGACACAAGTTGGGATTTTATCGCCTGACATAGCTGTCTGACAACATTATGGGAAGGTTCCCTACAGAGATAGACCTTTACGTGGCAGCACGCAAATCGGAGGGGTAGGGCCAAGTGGTAGGGCCGAGGGGGACAATTGGGCCTTTGTTATAGAGTAAGAAGAATTTTGACACACGTTTCTACAGTTGTCTTCCTGCAACAACTCAACCTTTTGTGAGATTTCAGAGCAAGAGTTTTCCTTGAGCAAGACTTTCTGTTTCTGGTTAAACAAAAAGGATCTTGCTCTTTAACAAACAGTCTGTCTCTGTAGGGATCCTTTCCATAATGTTGTCAGACACTTTGAATAACAGTCTGAGCCTGTCAGTGTCAAAAACAAGCACTTTTAGTGGACAGACTTTTCACAGGCACAGTTGCCCCAAAGGAGTATGTTGCAGCCATTGCAGCCCATTTGCGGATGCCGGCGGAGGCGATCTACTGGACCAAAACTTTTAGTAACTATTAGTCATTTCGACCCCAAAATTTGGAAAAATAGGACGAAGTTTAAAAATACTGGAATTACCCTTTAAAGATGGTGTTGGCTATGGAAGACGTCATCACAACATAAACCAGGCTAACAAAACCTAACTAGATCTAAAGGCATCTTATAAGTGGTCTGATCGGACTCTTTCACACACAACTGAAAGCCACCAGTGTGCGGTCTTCAAGCCAGCGTTCGTCTTCAGGGATCAATGTGTCATGGGGATGTTCACACTTACTTCCACCAAGCTACAGTGGTGTTTGAGAGAAGAAAACTCTTTTGAATTATATCACAGAAACATCTATTATATCTCAAATAAAAGAGGATGTATTGGCTTTTTATTTAAATATCAGAGATTCTAAATACTTCATCCCTCCTCAAACTGACAGCTGTGGATAAGCTTCATGAATACAAGAGACAAAAGCTTCTTCTGACTACCCATTTATACAGACTGGATGCACTTCTGGATTTTTTATTTTATTTATTTGTTTGATCAAGGTCAGACATTAGATGAGAGGTTGGACTGATTAGCCCATCATGGCTTTTTTGCTGAAGCAAAACAAGGAGCTAAAATGTACAACAAATAAAAGACAAATAGAGGAATGCCTGTCAAGTGTATAGTTATAATAGACCTGTATCATCCATGCAGGTTTAATACTGTGCATTATATTGTTTTATTGCATTAAGTCGTCCATGATTTTTCTCAAACTGAGACGGAGGAGCTCAACAGGTCTGTGGTAGAGCATGTAATGCACAAATTAAGGCACACATTTGCAATATACTGAAGGAGCAAGCTAGGTTATAAGGGCCTGTATGTAACAGAATGTCTCTAGTAGAAGAGGAGTTTTGAGCTAGAAAAAGAATTTAAAAATATGTCATTGGGACAGCAATTAGTCATTTTGTAACATTGTGCAGTTAGAAAAATGCTTCTTACCTCATATTTCCACAATAATTTCAGTCGTCATATAATATAGTGTTTGAAATTAATGGAGGATATTCTGTGTGTGTGTGTGTGTGTGTGTGTGTGTAGTGAATACATTATTACAGGGTTGCTTGTATTAAAGTAATTGGGCACCTGGAGGCTGCACCTACTTTCACTTGTGTTTCTCAGTTGAGTGAACTGTTAGCAAAGTTAGTGTCTTCATTTGATCACCTCTGACTTTGCCATACACGCTGCAAACTGTTATAAACATAAACGACAAGATCTCCCCTTTGACGTCTCTAATTGTATTACTAAACACCTGCTCAGAGGCTGAAAGGCAACTCTGTATTCACCCCCTTCTCCTCTTCGGTTCTGCTATCATGCAAATTACTGAGGCAAGCTACACATGCAAATCTGTTCTATCAATTCACACAGTGACATGAAGGAAATGGTTCCATAAAGAATGTTTATACTTGTCTTTATATTTGTTTATGGAAATTATTTTATTTTTTTATTCCCAGAAATGTGAAAATATTTTGAGGCTCTGCATCACCTCATTATATGCTACACTTATCCCCCCCAGCTAGATAAGATGCTGTTTATAACAACTGTGCATATATTGCATGAATGGTCAGCCTCTATCCCTTAATATGTCAATCAGTCAAACTTAGTTAGAGCAGTTCTTTATAGGCCTATGACATATCTATGCCTATAACTATCTTATTGTTAAGATAGCAGAAATATGCTGTAAATAGTAAAACAGTGGAAGTCATGCATTATATTCATATATTTATATATTTTCATACTCTGCTACATAATTTTTCTATATAATCAGATTTTTTCAACTTTTTCTTCTTTGTCTCTTAACGCTCTGCTTTTATTTTCCTCATCCTGATCTGCACACTTGCTGCCATTCATGCACATGTTTCTATAGTTCTAGTGACAGAGTTGTATTTTCCATTCTGTTTATTGGCCGCATTTGCTCAATCCTTACTTAAACATCTATGGTATTTGCTGTTCTGAGGACTTGATTTCAGTCTTATGGACTGTTTTTCAAAACCTTTCTCAACCTTTTCACTTGTCAGAGACCCCCAAGTGTTTTATTATCAAATTCTAAATTAGTGGTTCCCAACCTTTTTGTCTGGTGATCCTATAAAATTAAGAAATATACATTTCCTTGTCTTATTTGGATAGTTTTTTTTAGAGTCCTGAAGATGTAAAGTTATCCAGTAATTTACAAGACAAAAGCAGGGAGTAGAGGAAATAAATTGCTTTCTCTGCTACTGCAATTGTTTCTTTAAAGGACATGTTTTACCCAGTAGCCCCTAAAAGATTTGATGTTTGTTTCGCACTGAAAAGCATAACTGTCTGACAGATACACAAAGGACAGTGGTGGAATGTATCCAAGTACTGTACTTAAGTACCACTTTGAGCATTTCCATTAATTACTTAAGTATTCCCATGTTGACTGTATTTGAGAGGGAACTTTTTACTCCACTACATTTATATATAACAGCTATCTAGTTACAAATCATATCATCGATTTAAAAAGTACAGTGAATTGTTATAGATGAAACTATCCAACAGTGTATAAAGTATGTCAAATGAGCAGCTACAACATTAAGTGCTGTGTACACATTAATCCACCGGTAATAACGTTCCAGACATATAATAATATAACTCTGAAAGGGACCATTCTGCAGCATAATAAATATGTGGATGTAGTACTACTTTTACTTAAGTATAGGATCTGAATAGTGCTTCCACATTCGATAACGGATCATAAGACCAAAAACATATCCTTCTGTCTTTTCTTTCCTTCCCACTTTTTAATTTAGAACTGGGACTGTTTCAAGTGAATGGAATACATCTTAGTCGTCTAAGGACCCTCTGGATCACCTTAATGGCCAATTAGGAGTCCTATACCTCACTTTGAGAACCTCCTGTCAAATGTATGTTGATGGATTGTGTTTAAATTGGCGCAGCTTTCCCTGAGTCCTCAAACTGCACTCAGCATTAGAGGGAACCGACTGTGGGCAGCTTTTCACATACAGTAGGAGACAACATTTATTTTGAAAAAGAAGTCTTTATCCTGACAGGTCAAAGTGGCAGCTCAGACGCCCTCTCGTCCGATGACACTTGCATAGTGTAGTTTGCATAGATACCGTCCTTGCTTCCGGCCTTTTTTTCTTGTTGGCTATGCTTGTCGCAATGTAATTCAAGTTAACTTTTACTTCCTTGTACACACAGATAGAGGAACTGACCGTTTTGCCTGTGGCCTTTTTGTCAACACTCTGCATCATCTCCAGCTTCATTTCATAACTTTCGAATCATGATCAGATAGAAAACAAGCGGCAACTTTGTACAGCTGAATAGAATCGATTTCACTTGGAAGGTAAGGCTTTTACTTTCTTGAAATCTTGTTTTTAGTACGTGTTAAACAGCCTGTGGTGTGACAGAGTTAAGTTAGAAAGAGGGGAAATCCGCTTTTTAATGGCAGCATATCTGCTGGGCTGCAGAGGATGTGTGTCTGACCAGGCGGCTTGCTGCTGCTCACAGCGTGGAGTCAGTCCTACACCGGCTGTGGAGCCTACAGACACTGCATTCACCACTATACTTAGCTCTTTTCTCATAGGTTACAGCCGAATGATGAATAGGGTTATTGGGTCCTCATAAGGGTGGTTCTCCATGAAAGCTTAGTAAAATAGGAAAAAGAGAGGTTCACCAGAATATATAGCACAACCAAGGGCACTATGGTGACATGGATTTCGCGCGTCCTTGTGTCACCATAGGCTATGCAAGGTTATAGAGAACGTTTTATTATTTTTTATATTTCTTATTCTTTGAAGAAAAAGGGCTTGGTATGAAGCCGGAGTGACCACCTACTTGGTCTATGTAGAACTATTTGGTAACGCTTTAGAATCCGGCCCGCAACGTAGGCCTAGACAGCTACAGCGTTTATTATTATTATATTATTATTACTATTATTCCCAATTTATAGTGTCATTTGTAGGCACAGTAGGCTATGATAAGGGGGATCAAGGTGTTAAGTTAGGGAATAAAGGCGTAACAATCTGGGAACCTGAAAAGAATAAATACTGTATAATAATGTATTTTTTGAACTGACGCTCATTTATGACCTGTGTGCGGCTCTCAAGGATGGTCAGGCTCACATTAGAACGGGTACCCAGTACTTAAAAGTATGTACAGTATAAATACTCATTAAATCCCTCCCTAACGCCATATTTTTTATTAAGTAGGTCATACTGCACCCTGGAATACTAAAATATGTAGGCCTACATGTTGCAAAAAATACCTACAGTATAAATTATTTTCCCATATAGTTCCCAGGTTGTTACCCCCTTATTACTTCACATCTTGTCCTCCTGTACTTATTGGTACGTACTGCACTGAAACACGGTGGCACTGTTCGTTTTAAAAAGGTTCCACGGCCAGAGTTGGCACTAAAACCGGCTCAGCTCCAAGTGTCAGGAGCTTTTTTCTGATAAAGACTCTGAATGTTTAAATAGTTAGCTAGAAATAAACAGAATCATTTTGAAATGTTTTCATGTCACTGGCAAACAATGACACACTGAGGGACCAGACTGGAGTTACAGTATATGTCTCCAAACTCATCCCTTTGGCTGAATTCAACATCAATGGGTGGAGCCAAATGATTTACCTCATAGCATAGCCAGAGCTCAAGTATGTGTGCTTCTTTTAATTGTGTCATGAAAAAAGAATTCTGTTAAAGCTGCATTAATCATGTTTTGGCCATTAGAAGGCAGAAGAATTCCACAGCAAACCGACAGACACACCAGCCCTGACATATTTATCACCTACTATATTCCCTGACCTTTTAGCTATGTTTTGGTCTTTTCCAACTTCTGAGAAAAATATCTGGCTCTTAAGCTGCTAATTGTTTGATTTTATTCACTAGCTGTAGTTTTTCATTTTGTCTGTCTGCCATTTGGTGCTGGAGAGCTAGTCTTTTAGCTGAAAACAGCTGCCTGCTGCTGCTGGAAACAATGTAAATGTGCTGTAAAAACAAAAACAATGAGCTAAAAGAGGCTTAAAAGCTATGTAGAGAAATAGAATTGGGAGGTAATTGCTGTGGGTTTACAAGCAACCCTAGAGTACTAGAATATTATACTCAAGTAACAGTACTGTTACTATAAAGAAATTGTACTCAAGTAAAAGTACTTGTGTAAAAATGCCACGGGTGTGTTTGATTTGGGTCACTTTGCGTGTTTGCCGGGTGGTGCAACCTTTTTTAACTATGCCACGGTACAATAATACTAACCTTTGCCATAGCCCATAATGTCGTCATCCTTTTTTTTACTGCATTGCTGCGTATTCTTCTCCGCTGCAGCTGCTGTTTAGGCCGCTCTCTTCTGCTCCATTCTCACAGTTTATCAGGACTTTTTCATGTGACTTTGTTTTTACTCTGTAAAAGATGCGACTTGAAAGGGCTGGGCGATATGGCCAAAAATGTTACCACGAATTGTTTTTTCATATCAGTTGAATTATCACTCAGAATGTCAAATCATTATTTCTTTCAAGTTCAATGACTGATTTTTGCTCCTGAGTGAAAGTTGAAGACGAAACCAGGTGGTTTATTGTGGTTTGAAACTATTCTTTATTGTCAGAACAATCACTTACCATATAGGAGAACATTTCACAAACCTGAGGTTCTGTAATTTCTTACTTTCTGCGTGTTCTAATGGGTGATTTTGTTTCAAAGCATGAAACAGGTTTGTGGTGTTGCCCGTCTTGGCTGCCACGTGTCTTCAGCACAGTTTGCTCTGTTTTTTGTCAGATTGTTAATAGCCAAAATATCTCCAAACTACTGAAGCTGAGTGACCTTTCTTGGCTTCGTCCTGCTTCTAGGTGCTCATGGGCACTCGCTTACTGGTATTTAGCTTATTCCGCTCCAACTACAAGCCTGTTAGCCACTGTGTCTGTAAGCATACCTCTATTCCTGCAACATGATTGGCTGTTTTATCACCCAGGCCTACTCGAAATGTAGCGAAGTACAATACTTGTGCACAAGTACACAAAAAATGACTTTCTTACAGTGAGTCAATGTAATTCGTTTCATTCACCACTGCTTAAACCTGTGTTAAACACATTCTTACTTTTGACTTGAATCTATTAAAAACAACTCAAAGACAATGTAGTGGGGTTGCAGTCAGTGAACGGTGGTGAAACTAAGTTTTGGTTTAGCCTCCCAAAATATAAAGAAGTCATTGCTGGACCGCTCTATTGTCCCTTTAACTATTGTATAATTTTCACACACCGGTTTAATTGAACCATTTTTCTGTCTGTCAGATTTGTTATTTTATCTTATACAGTGAATGCAGTTTTGACCTGGTGATTGTGCCATCAACACCCAGTGCAATTTAAAAAAGCAAATGAAATCCCCATGAAATTTGTTTGTATTTAGCTTTATCACAGAGTTTGTAGGTGCGAGTATTTGTGTTTATACATATGCTTTCCTTTGGTGTATATGAGTATGTGTGAATGTCACACCAAAAGAGCAAACAGTGCATTTCAACACAGTGGCTTGTCACGTCCTCCTTTCATATAAACTCTGGTTTCCCTGTTTGTGCATATGTGACGTGAACACATATGGCTGTATTGGCACAATATTTGTGTTATACATTGCCGCTGTATCAGTATGAGGAAATTTGTTAGTCTAAATAAGTCTGCAGTGATCCCAGTCGCTACGCGGGGGTCAAGGTTTCAGCAGGGAAAACAGGGGAATAGTTATTATAAGTTAATCATTAATTTCACTTCAGAACACTGAAGAATCCTTTTTAGTTTTTATGTTTCAGGTTTTATAATACATGCATTAGTGTAGATGAAGGCAGACAATTAATATTTACACAATAAACATGTAACATTTATTAATATTAACCAAGGAATTCCTCTGCACGTGAAGATATGCAGTAATTTTTCTGAATTATTTCTGCACCTAAAGTATATGCACTTATACATTTCTTTTCATTCACATCAAGATATAATGAATGGGCTCCCAGTGTCAAACGACTTTTTGCATGAGCTTTTTATTGGTTCTGTCTTGTCTTTAATTACACATTATTTCTCTTTCGGCGTAGAAATATACTAGAAAACTCTCCACAGTACCTTATTATTGATATTTCATAACAACATGATTCATAACTCCTTCTGTGGCACTGTTTTGTTTTGATAGCTCTCTGGTCATTTGCAAGTTAAATATTAGATACTGTGATGTACCAGGTTGAACACCCTTCAACACTACGACTCAACTCCACAAGTACTGTACGGGCACACACTATTTTTAATTAACTTTTTTATCTTACAATAGCACTGCACTACATAGTCCTCGTCTGTTTGAGTCATAAACGTGCTCTGTGTCAAGGGAAGCCAAACTGTCACCAACTTACTGACACTGATAAGATGGTGGGGAACTTGTAGAGGGTGACTGTAGAGTCGCGCTTTTTTTATTAAATCGTTTTTTTCCAGTTTAAAGACGACGTCCATTGGAACATGCAGTTTTATCCAACTCGAATCAAAACCAGCCCGACTTACTTTACCCCTCAAAATCATGAAGCAATATACTAATACAGTTTGTATTGTACATTTAAAATAATGTACAATACAAACAATAATTGACAGAGAATAAGTGATTGTGTTTAAACAAAGGCAGCAGACTGATAATAATAAAATGAACCGAGGCAGAGAGAGAGCATGATCACAATGAGATATCGTCACCTTGGAATTATAAGGTTCTATCTGACATTTTCGTCAAAATTGAGTTATTCACATATTCTTATTCTGTGACAACCTATTAACATTATGTGAGGTGTTTTTTTTAAGTTGTATGCATTTTTGGACTTTTTATTTAGAAAACAAAAAGGTTCTATACCTATCACTATTGGGAATGCAAAAACTTTGAAGCTCAATGTCTCAAAATTGCTCAGAACGCAGATGGAACCTTATAATTCCAAGGTGGCGATATGTATCTGAGCTCTAGCATTTGCATGTGGTATTAATACTGCTGTCGTACGTGAGGTGCCCACAGCTGGAGAGGACACATAGAAACACTAGACAGGAGAGTCAGGTGGCCCAGAATTCATACATCCCTGGTAGGCACTGGGGATGATGTCATCAGGGTTTCCTCTGGTTGGACTTGAAGCTTAAAATGTTTAACAGAAAGCCTGCATTACAAACTGAAGGTGTGGGATATGAAAGAAATGGGCATTTAGGAGTCAGAAAGTGTCCAATGAAAGACGCTATTGAGTTGTATTATGGAAAATGTAGGATTTAGTGTTTTTGGAGCTTGACCCAAAGGCTACTAGAAACCAGGGATGTCCCGATCAAGTTTTTTGGCCCAGATCTCTATCTCTATCCCTATCTGACACATTGAAATTTGGCACACCGCACAAGTTTTTTTTTAATCCAAATAAGGACCTGATTCAAAACTTTTAAGTTGATCAGCTTAAATGATTAATATTATATAAATAAAAGTTTAACTGGGAGAATGTGACGTGAAGCGATCAGCTAGAGAGAAGATGTATTACTCTGTTGGCGTTGTTGTGACTACAAAAACACCCACAGTGTAGAGCTCGGCTGTTATTAAGGGGAACAGCACGCTGCAACACTAGCAGCTGAGGTGGACAAAACACAATATAGTTCAATAAAGAACTGATTGGCTTTATTTTAGCTGATGCCGATCCATTAAAATATGCCCTGATCGGCCATAATGCTTGGCACATCCCGACTACACTAAAAGTCAGGATATCTCAGCCTCTGCTCTTTCAGTTTTGACCGTTCTTTTTTAATCTGTCTCTTGTGAGTCCCCCAACTTTATGGAAGTGCAATACTAAATCGCTGGAGTACTCCTTTAAGGCTTCCTATTGACCATTTGTTATCCTGTTGACACTGATCATGGACAGGATTGGGGCTGCAACTAATGATTATTTTATGAATCAGTTCATTGTTTGGTCTATAAAATGTCAGAACAAAGTGAATATTTCCCATCACAATTCCCCAAAGCCCAAGGCAACGCCTTCAAATGTCTTGTTTTGTCCGACCTACATTCCAAATATGGAAGCAAATAATGGCCATTAAGATTTGAATCTTATGAGTGACTAAATACATAACTGAAATGTAATCACTACTGAATACTTACTGTTAAAAACCATCTATCTGAATTTATGTGGTCTGAATTTCCCTCTTTAACAAGTTCACAACAGTACTCTCTTTGGTCACTGTTATTTTCTTGGTTATGGTTATGCACATCCCTTTGGCACCGAATTTAACAGTGAGTTTCCACAAATTTGCATACAGCGAATCTGTATGACAGTGTGTCTCCTTTAGTTACAATTCACTTTGTCTTCAGCTGCCTTTACTTCAACAGACTATATTTATAAATGACCTTGAGCTTTAAAAGGCTGTGGCAAGCAAAAATAGAGATGCTGTGGATTTGGTGTTCAGACTACCGCCCACACATCAGAACATTTGCGGGTGAGGTCAGCCTCCTTTTGCTGTCTGAAGGTGACACAGTGAAGAGAGGTCGATAGGTCATCACACCGCTCAGTCTGAGTCTGCATGCAATTCTATGAAGTGTTCAGGTGAAGGAGTGGGATTGTTGTGTTTCTGGGTCAGCTGTTAGTTTTTGTTGAAGGAAACCAATCGGAAACACCACATCCCATCAGGAGGAGCTTAGTATGAAAGGTGAAAAATTAATGCTGGGAGAAACGTTGTGGTCTTGCATTCTGAATCCAAACCCTTCGTATTCTAGATTTGTAATCCAAAGAATAAATTACTATGTACTTAAGAAGTTGAGGGTTTTGTTCTTCTGTATCTCAGTGTTCCGTTGCTATGAACTTGACTTTATTTAAAGTTATTGAAGGTCGAAGAAGAAACTCAACCACAACATTTTCTCTCCTCTGCCAAAACCAGAGTGTGCTATTAATTGAATATCTTGTTAATCTATTAATTGTTTCATTTATTCATTGGTCCCAGCTTCTCAAATAGGAGAATTGACTTGTTTTTCTTAGTCTTATATGATGGTAACCAGAACATCTTTGGGTTTTGGACCATTGCTCTCTTCAAACAAGGAATTTGAAGACGCCACCTTCTGAGGAACTATAATGGTAATTTTCCACTGTTTTTGGACATTTTATAAACAAAAACATTAATTGATTGATCAGGCAAATAATCAATTATAAAAGGGCCAGGCCTCCACCAGGGTAAAGTCAGATTAAAGGAAGATGAGAACACAATGTGACAAAAATATCCCTGTGGGACCCAGACTGAGCCCAAAATGAAAACGATTCCAAACAAGAGCCTGTGAATTCTTTCTGACCATTATTAGGGGATGAATAGACTGAGTTTTTTGTCAGACCTAAAAAAAAAACATTAGGAGGACCTAAATTTCAAATGTCATATAAGAAATTAGAATTGTCGTGTTTTGCAGAAAACAAGGTAGTTCTGTTATCTTGACTGAACTGACCAAATTCCTTTGGTGAGTGACACTGGCAAGGAATGACAAGTCGAGTTCGAGTCGAGTGGTGAATACGTTACTCATTACATTACAGAATGCCACTGTCTCCATTACCAACAAACAGCTTGCAGTTTAGCATCGAGTGCAGAGTTGGGCAGGTAGGGATTCATAGATTAAGCATTCAACAGAGAAAAGGCAGGTCCTTTTGTTGTGCCTGCTGACACATTTATATCAGTCTATGTGGTGTATGTGTTTTCCTCAGGGACATGCTACACTGAGGTTTAAAGATAGAAATAAGTCTAATATATTTTAAAAATGATATTGCCATACCAAGTTAATGTGCCGTAAGGTGAGAAATAAGACAAAGAGATGTTTATTCTATACATCTTCAGTCTGCCATGAAGAGTATTAGAACATAACATTGAATGTCAAGTAATTTAACAACAATGATGAAACAATGATGAAATATGATGCTTCCCTTTCAGCATTGTCCTGCCAAACAAAGACAACTCATCATCATGCTGAGATCATTCCACACTGATCTGTGGGTTTAGTGATTCTTTCAGGCCTAAAGTTCAGTTTGATTTATAGTGCTGCAGGGGGAAGCTTGTTTGCAGTTGCGCTTGTGGGAAGAACCCTTATACACTGTGTTTAAGGCCACTGCAGGACCCATAGATGTGTCACAGGAAGATCATTTTGTGCTTAGGCCACGGGCTATGTTACTGTAAGTTGCCACAAGCCTATCACATGATTACATGACAACCGGGAGGTTAGTGGTTGCTAAATAATGTGTTCCTCTGAACAGGCTTGAGCCTGGAACTGTATAACCCTGTAGACCCAATCTGTAGAGAGTCTGTCCCTCTAAAATGGGTTGGTATTTTGTACATTAGCATTGTAAGTAACACAGCAAAAGACCAGAACTGTCAAGTTTAGAGGACACATTTTCTTAGACTTGACAAAGCTCATCCAGAGCCACAGAAGACATTATACAACTGTTTTCACAGAATAAGTAGCACTAGTGACTAGTTAACAGAGCTTTATGTGTAAAAACAGCTATTTAAAGCTTCCAACATCTCAAATCTTTTGAAAGATGGGAGGAATAAAATATCTCTAATACAACACCTGCAGAATGAGCTACATGAAGGTGATTTGACTTTTCAAAATGTTGTAGTCACTCAAAAACACTTCATAATCTAAGCCTTTTACGCTGTCAGCAGTTGTTAGTTGCCATTGCATGAACGTCTCTGCGTCTCTCCTGTCCTGTCTCAACTGCACAGATGGCTTGTTGGGGGCAGCAGGGCGAGATGACGGAGTACAAAAAGATTGTGATCAAACGGGACATGGAGATGGGCGTGGTCATGACGGTGTTTCGGCAGAAGGTGGAGCGGCTCACTGTGCAGGTCATCATGGAGACCCGGCAGGTGGCATGGACACGCACGGCAGACAAGACTGACGGTGTCTGTGAGTATGTAGTATTTTTCTAAACACAGTGACAATGCACGGCACTTCATGCAGTACATTTTACATTATATGCATGATGAACATAGTGATTATTAGATCTATTCTCACTTCTTAACAACACAGTTATTGATGACTAAATTGTTTATCTGACTGAACCCATTTATAGTCCCTTAAAGGGACCCTGTGGAGTTTTTTGCCTCTAGTGATGCTATAAAGCAATGTTTTTACGAGTGGGCCCCAGTTTTGTTCGTACTGTATCATGCACACACACAAGGACACACATGCACATGCATTAGCATCCAGGCGACTTGATATACATGACTGCCACCGGTTTCTCTCTCTGTCCACTGATCAACAGTTGGTGATGGTAATGCACGAAGAAGTGTAGCAATGCGCCCGCAAAGGCAGGACGAAGAAGAGTCCAAGCTAGCAGACAGGGAACATTGTAGGATTCAAAATATTCAGAATATCAGCTTTGCGAATGTTCAAGGATGTGTTTTGGTGAGAAACGTGAACAGAACTGTTTGTTCACAAGGAAACTCCAAAGGGCACCTTTAATGTAATTGAGCCCCCTTAAAATGTCAATTCATTAAATCACAAAAATGTACCACAATCAAAATTCCATTCACCGTCATTGTATAGTAATAGTGGCAGAAGTCTCAGAGACAGGGGGCGATCCAGATGTTTTGGCTTCACTTTTGGGAAGCTGTCATGTCGTCCATCTTTATATACAGTCTATGGTCAAAACCTACAAAACCCTTTGAGACAAAAAATTACAGTGGCAGAAAATGTGATTATTTAATATGGTGTGGATAGCAAAGTTGTATTATACATTCAGCAGTATGTGACTCAGGAGGTAGAGCGGGTTGCAGGGTTGGCGGTTCGATCCCCAGCTCCTCCAGTCCACATGTTGAAGTGGGCAGGACACTGAACCCCAAATTGATTTTGATGGTCAAGCCAGCACCTTGCATGGTAGCTTGCTGCCATCGGTGTGTGAGTGTGAGTGTGTGTGTGTGTGAATGAGTGAATAAGAGGCAAATTGTAAAGCGCTTTGGATAAAAGCTATATAAATGCCATTTACCATGTTCATCGTGTAATAAAGCTGAAATCACCATGGCTGAATGTTGAACTTGTTGTGTAGGTGCTATAAGATCCAGTTCCTCCCCTGGTACTACTAGAACCTCAGAGGAGTTCTTTTTGTCACAGTGACATTATGATCATCATGCTATAGACAGCTTTCAGGTTATGTAATGCACTGGCTAACTGCCATGCTGCAGTCCTGAGCCCTTGGGCAACACTGCTTGGCATGCAGTGTCATAAAATTCAGAGGAACTCATTTTGTGCATTACATTCCATCATGGCCATTTGTGATGTAGCTGTAAAGCCTCTATACCACTGTTTAGACACTATACTATACTATAATATTTAGTGTGCAAATGTGAAAATAAGTGTGAAAATAACACCCTAAAGAACTGTAACTACGGTGACAGTATGAAGGCTGAAAACCATGTTACATCTATAATACTGTTTATCACTGGTGTTTTGTGGTTCCAACTACAGATGAAATGTTGTCTTCCCCGGAGATGATGATATTTACAAATGGCAAATCACCTCCTTCAAAAATATGAACCCAAAATCTGTGTGCTGTGTTTCAGTGGACCTGTTTGAGATCCGAGAGGTTCGTCCAGGGAGGAACTCCAAGGACTTTGAGCGCTTTAAAGATGGCAAGGACAAACACGAGGAGAATACTTGCTTCACTATCTTCTACGGCTCACAGTTTGTTCTCAACACCCTCAGTCTGGGAGGTGAGTCACTTTTCATCACAAGTGGATTTCTTTTGTAATCTGTTTAAAGGAATAATTCAACAAGCCAAGTATTTCCCAAACAGCAGATCTGATGTTCATTATGTTTTCAAAGCAGATCCACTGCTCATCACCCCACAGGGCTAAATGTCTGTTTAGTACAGTAACGCTGTCTGTTTTGCTCATTTTCCAGCTGATTCTGTGGAAGAGGCACAGAAATGGCTGCTAGGACTAGAATTGCTGAGGCAAGAGACACTGGCAGCTCCTACTCCGGTTCTTATAGAGAGGTAAACACACACACACACACACACACACACACACTATGGGTAATATGTTGAAATGTATTTGGGGGGTTGGTTTTGTGCCAAAAAAAGGCCATACTGTACCCCTTCATCCTCCCCTAAACATCAGCCCTTCATCAGCAAACACACACATACATTCACACAGTTACTAGTGATAAATACTAATCTAATCATTGATCTCTCTCTCTGTTATTTTCCCTCCAGTTGGCTGAGGAAGCAGATGTATTCTGTCAATCAGACCAAAACCAACAGGTACTGTATATGTATGATCTGGTTACTCAGTCATACTGGCTCTGTACATAAATAATATTTTGTGTCAAATGACTGGTATGATATGACTTGATAATACTTTTTTACATAAATTGTAAACTATCATAGTTAAAAACTGTTTTCTAAACTAATCAAATTTCAATACGTGAGAAAACCTGTAGGAACGTATTGCATTGCATGGCTGCTTTTGTCAAAACTGGTGTAAACATTCAGGGATTGTTTTTTTCAGATATTTTACATACAATAACACATCTTGAATGCGTTAAAGATCATATTTATGGTAAACAACAGTATAAGAGGATTCCAGCCTGGGGCCACATGTACACAGGATGCATACTGTCTTTTTGTGTCCTTCCCAGCATCTCCATGAAGGAGCTGAAGGCTCTGCTTCCTCTGCTGAACTACAAGGCCCCCAACTCTCGTGCTCTCAAAGACAAGTTCCTGGTACTCTTCTTTTCTTCTCTTTGTCATGTCCTCATCATGGTTGTGTCTAATTAATTGTAATTAATGAATTCAAATTTTAACTTGTTGTCTTGGACACCTCCTTCTCTCAGGCCTTTGAAACAAGACTCCATAATTAAAACGTAAAAAGTTTCAAATATACATCTCTCAGTCATTTTAAAGTCTCTCAAGCTAGCTAACAGTTCCAAACACGTTAGCACAACAGAAATGTGATGAAATCAGATAGAATTACTGAAAACGTATCACTTTGTCCATGTAAAGGGATATCACACAAACATAATTCACAAACGTAAACCAAATGAAACAATAGACACAATTAGCGTGTGCGCCTCTTGGACCACGTGCAGAATATGGTTATTTTGCTGCCGTATGTCTTTCCTCTGCATCCATGTTGTCTCTTACCCATAATGCCACGCTTGTGCTCTTACCTAAACTTTGGTTTTTACATCAAAACACAACCTTACATAAAGAGCACTACATTTTTAACCAACCATTATTATTTTAAGGTGGAATGTTTTAGACACATTTTTTTTTTAGCAATGTTACCCTTTAACATCCTATTTATATGACTTATATTAATCCATTTTATATGACTATATGAAGTCAAATAATCATGGATTTATGGCAGAAACATATCAAATAAACATCCAGTCAAATATGTCTCTGGGACAGTTACACCTACTTAGACACAGACAATATAGACAAAGACAACCAGTGGACTATTAATCTTTTTTGCCATGAAAACAGCATCATTTCTATCATATCAGAGAGATTAGACATGACCTGATTTGGAAATAAATATAAAAATGTTCTTGTCTTGTGCATTCATGTTCTACTTTCACAGGAGGTGGGAGGAAAGAAAGACCGCCTGGACTTTGAGCAGTTTCATAAATTGTACAACCATATAATGTTTGAACAGAATGAGGTGAGCGAATTGATCACATTCAAGTAAATATTATCCTGTATATTATACTGTATGTATTATTGCACATATGTTTTTCCAGCATCTTCATTCATATTGTCTTTTAAACTCAGGTCCTTGATGAGTTCAAGAAGGAATCATGTGCTTTTATTCTGGGGTAAGCTTCATCTTTGCCAAACACTTGATCTTAACAAACTGACGTAAATGAAAGGCAGCTTGTAAAGATAGTTTGTAGTTTGTCAGCGTGGTTTTAATGTCTGTTTGCTCTCTTCCATTATACAGTAACACAGATAAGCCAGATGCCTCAGCAGTTCTGCTCCATGACTTCCAACGGTTCCTCATCTACCAGCAAAAGGTAAAATAAGCTACAGTGAATGATTAGTACAGCAGACAAGAGAAGTGCTGTTGTAACTTTGCATGTCTGACGCATTTTGTATCTGCTCCTTTGTGCCTGTCAAACAACTATTCTCTCATTCCCTTTCCCAGTAAATCATATAGTAACAAATAAGAGCTGCAATTATTAATTATTTTTAATCAATAATTAATGTATGTTTTCTATATTTTTGATTTATTCTTAAGTCACTTAATCTCAGCTGAAACAGCTTTAAAACTAGATGATAGTGGAATCTTTGCAATGTTCTTAAGTTAATAATAAAAGCAAGACTGGACTATTTTAGTGATGTGGCAATTAAGATGGGATCAAATGTTACATCAACATTGTTTGCATAGGATTTTAAGCAACGTGTTTAATGATTCAAGATAAAAAGACTAGATTTGGCAGTAATTGTTCGCAAATATACCGCGGGCCAATAACAAGAATCTTTGTCTTGTCAGAGTTTGATTGACATCCAGTTTTTGACATCAGCTGTAGGAAACACAGCATACTGAAGTCAGTGGGCTTTATTTGAAGGTTGTAGCTGTGTGTCAAAAGCATCAAAATGTAATGAGATGCGATGGCGGCAAATGATAGTGCCCTGCGGAACATAGAGTACAGGACCCAGAATTGACCCCTGAGGTACTCCAAACCTAGTCGTGGCCGATGACTAGAAATTCTGGCCTGAAACTTCTTAGTCTCAAATAAACAAATTAAAATTGTCATTATTGTTTGGCTAATGGTTTAATTGAATGACAATCTTAGCACTATTTTGCTTTTCTTTTTTTCTTTTAACAAACTGTCTTTTCTTTACATCATATCTCATTCCATTTTCTTTACATAATGGCCTATGTGATACATTTACCATTGTCATCCCTTGTGGTACCTGCTTTTGGTATCAAATTCTAAGTAAATCATCCACAAATTACATCCCACTTCCATTTTAATGCTTGGTTTTATGCATAATTAGTTATGTTCTCTCATGGTATCAGGTTCTGTGTGGAAACACTAGATAAAAAGATAATAATACGTGTTCGTGTCATCATTCACAGTGAAAACTGGAAATTGACCTGTTGTGTCTATTAGTAGACAGACATCATTTCCTTTATAGCCTACATTTTTTCCTTTCCCTTTTGCCAGTTTGAATGAAATGTCAAGACAGACACCGATTATTCGGAAGCAAATCAATTCTAGCTCATGCAATTACTTACTTACTCCCACAGACTGTTCATTCATTCTAACATTTGCTTTAATATCTTTCTCTCTTTTTCTGTGTCCCTTCATCCCTCAGGAATCCTGGGCCAGTGATCTGAACCAGGTCAGAGAAGTGATGACCACCTTCATCGACGACACCATGAGAAAAACAAATGATCCCGAGTTCACCGTCAGTGAGGTATTCAGCTCTGTGCCTGCATGTATCGTGTGTGACAGAGATGGAACAGACTGTGATACAGGCCACTGTATGTAAAAAGTGTTTTCACTGGCCTATGCTTGTGGTTTGCCATCAAGTCAGCCATTTGGGGCTTCTCCACTGCATTTTATGTAACAGTGAGCTGAATTTAGCAGGAAATAGCAGGCTAAATAGTTATTTATAGGAATGCCGTTCAGTGACCTAGGCAAGAATTATGTTGAAAAGTATGATGAAAATTGTTTGGCTTGAAAACTAATGTTAAAAGGTTTGTTGTTGTGTTGTTATATCTGAAGCTGTATCATTAATAAAATGAATCACACAAGTAATGATGGGCTGTATTAACTGAAGCCTTTCTCCTCTTCTAGTTCCTCAATTTCCTGTTTTCCAAGGAGAACTCTATCTGGGACGAGAAGTTCTCAGAGATCAGCAACCTGGACATGAACAACCCGCTGTCCCATTACTTTATCAGCTCCTCCCACAACACGTCAGTATGACTCCACACACACACAAACACACACACACACACACACACACACACACACACACACATACACACACACACATGTAAAAATAGAACTATATATGTTATAAATGGAGTGAATCAAAGTGGATCATACTCTTCATTTAAGAAGTGGATGGCACAGACTGGTCACCATTCAATTTGAAATCTGATGTATAATGACGTACATTTTCAATTGTGTGATCAGTCATTTCATTACAATCTTGCCATTATTGAGCTAAAATGCAAGCAGAAACTGTATACCAAGGCTTTGTTTCAGTCATTTAAGTTAAGTATTTCATGAAAAAATAGGTAAAGTCAAAAATGCACTAGCACTCATTGTTAACAAATAATTGAAACCCCCGATCTGTGCCAAATACTTATCAGTTCTTTTTTGCACCAAACTTCTTTGAAATTTGTTCTCGAGATATCTGGTAACACTTTCTACTAGGGCACCCAAAGGGTATATAGGTTGTAAGTAATGGCTTTATTGGTTGATAAATGGTTAAAACAATGATTCAATTCATGTACTAATTCGTTATACTGTACATCAGTTATAATTCATTAATATGAGCAACTTTTGGGTTGTCAGGTTGTAATAAAATCCCTTTTGCTGGTGTTTATTCTCTGCATTCTCTTAATAGCCTGGTCAGACCTTTGAATCACAGCCCAAGTGTCAAGAGTTAGTCATTTGCACTTCTCTAATTAAGGCTACAGGAACAGATATTCATGTATATAATTATATATATATATAATTTTTATGCACTTTTGGAGTGTTGCACTTGGCATTTCACCAGAGCTCTGACTGTACTTCTGTTGATCATCATAAAACTACTGGATGTACTTTCATCTGACAGAAGAGTATACAGGTCCTATTTTCAATATTATTTCCATATGCATCTCCTACTTTCTTACAGAGCATGATTAAAGGTGGGGTAGGCAGTATTTTTTTGGCGTCATTGGGCAAAAATCCCATAATAGCCGTTCAGCATATTGTAATTCAAGTGGTCTGAGAGAACCTCTACTTCTGCCCCTCCTCTTGGCTCTGTTTTCAGGCTTCAGAATATCTAACCTGTGACGGGAGATTTAGGCCAGTCATTGGTTATTTCAGAGAGACGGTGCGTTCGTATTGGCTGAGCTACAAATGCAGATGCGCGTGCCCGTCCCTTCAGAAGGTGAAAGCCTGACTCAATGGCGGAAAATCCTGCCGCTAATATCTCCTTGCCTACAGCAGCGTATAGTACAAAACAACACGTCCCGGCT